>VYZW01016352.1:63868-247152 GCA_013401315.1 Balaeniceps rex | reverse complement strand
TTTCCCATATCCCTCAGGAGCGTGAATTCCACCAGTGCACGATCACGGCAGCCTAAGCCGCCTCCAAATCTTAGCATCACTGATGAGCTCACCTTGCTTCTAGAATTGCCAAAACTAAAAAAGCTCAGACAGAATCACACCTGGTAAGTGACAATTACACTGCTAACTTCTAACAAAAAAAGTGTTAATGTAGGTGGGATCAACATAAATTCAGTTGCACTGTCATCACAGGCGAGTTCTCAATTTGATTTAATTTATGAATTTTTATTGGGCACTGAAAAATGTATACCTCAGGCTATTCACACTGTGGAAAGCAAAGTCTAGAGATTAGTAAGTTATTGTATGATGAATCTCTGAAAATTTAATCTTTTGCAATAGACTTCCTCTCTTAAAATGATGGTTTATTACACTGCCACATTATTGCACCTAAGATTTTTTTGAATGCTTGTATTCATACACAGAACTGAATTTTGAGAAATTATGTTAGAGGAATCTGCATAAGTTTATGAACAAATGCGGTATGTTTTCCAAAATGATTTCTATTCACCTTTAATAAATACTTTGAAATAACACATTTCTCTTTCTTTTAAATGATGAAAGAACACAGCATAACAAAATACTAGGAGAAAGAAATTGTCAAAGATCAAACCTCCGTATAGGATGTGAAGCGGCAACAGGTTTTTTAAAGCAAAAACTTCTGTTTTCACAAAATCGAAGTTTGTCTCAAAAATAGCTTTCCAATAGGCTGTTTTCACATAAAGCCTTCAAAGCTATGAAAGATGACTGGAAAGCAAACTATGCAGTGAAATATATAATTTTTTAAACGTAAATGAATACTTTGTAGTCCATCTCCAGGACCGGGCATGTCTCTGTTCTGTGTCTGCATAACAGAATTGCTAACTGCAAAGTTACAGAACCGCTCAGATAATACACAAGTGTACTGCTCACCAAGAAACCTATCATTGACAGCTCTGGACACTAAACCGGTGAAAACCCTCTCATCTGGGAACAAAATTCTTACTCCAGGAAATTTTGCCATTAACTTCAACAGATCACTTGTAATCCCGAAGGTGACCGTAAGAGGGGTTTGGCATTGCCCATTCAGTCCTTTTGCACATCTGCTATTTGTGTAAGAGTTAGGGATTTGTGCACTTCTTTATTATGACTGGGGCAAGATTCCACTGAGCTCTGTTTACACAGACTAATTACCATTCAGCAAAATATATCAACCTCTATTAAAGTATGCAGTGCTCTAACAAGGGAGGAAAGCTATTCCTTGTGCTGCTTGCTTGGAAACAGCTTGTACTTGATCCATAGACCATCACATGGTTACCGTAAAAAAATCTTAACTAGAAAATACTGGTATAAAATTCTGAAGCAAAGTAATGTAAAAGCAAAAAAAAAAAAAAAAAAAAAAAAAAGAATTCATAAAGACTAAGGCAGTACTGGTGTCTCCAAGTAGCCAGGAACATAATCTCTTGTGGAGACCATGAGCAGGACAGAGACAGCCCTCCGGCTGCTCGCTCACTGCCCGTTGTACGGCAACACAAAAGATGTGGCCGCAGCCTGTTCTGCTACACCCTGTCTGCTGGTATCAGATCACCGCCACCACGCGCCCAAACTGAGCTTCATAATCCGATACTATTGCAACTGTGCTAAATAATTCCTTCTCGAGCTCTCCCAGACTGGTATAGTTTTGCTTTCTTTGTGTCTACCCAACTGGCATGAAGTCCCAACTCAGATCCTTTGTTCAACGTTTATAAATAGTTTGAGGGTGACATTGATGAAAACACTGGAACAATTTCTAATGCAATGGAAACAGGTGAAAGAAAAAAACGATTATTTGTGACAAGAACTTCCCTGGCAAAGTCTCAGCCTGATTAATAATTTAGTAATTCTCCTACTCTGTTCAACGTAGCACAGAAAATATATCAAAGTCATTAGAAGAAAGCTCTTATTAAAATTTCTAAATTACAACATAATCCTTTAATACCTAAGATGAAGAACATTCATGGTGAAGTTCAATTGCTTGAAAAATTCTCAGATGCATCGAACAATTTCTGTATTAAGGAAAGCGTAGGACTTGACATATACGCCCTATACAGAACAAACATGTCTTTGATCTTGCTTACTTTCTATTGTTTAAATATCCTATTAAAATAAATATATTTCATGAACAATTTACAATGACAGTGTGTTTTTTCCAAAAGCTGAGTTTCTCAAACATAACCATCTTCATCATCACGAGAGGTAAAATGCAAAAACTCGATAAAGAAGCACAAGGTCTTTATGGTATTTCTTTGTAATTTTTAGAAGTAGGAAAAAACCACGTGTGCATTCTCATCAGATGAGCCAAGAAAAATGAATCGGTAGAGAAGTGCACAATGATAAAATGTAGTTCTTACGTGTAATTAAATAGAATCTGTACCTTTTGCAATCTTGTTTATATATACAGGTTTCATACTCTCTGTATAGTTGTATTATTTCTGTATTCCAGTGAAGTCTTACGAGTCTTCCATTTGTTACAGATTTGCCATTAAAATGGGACGCAGTAGAGAACAGAGAGTATCTGTTGTGAGAGAAACACTTCCACTCATTGGATCTTAATTATACCGTCACCTTCTCACTGAAATCTCTTCTTACGGGATACGTAATTCTTACGGGATACGTAATACGAAAACTTTATTATCAATACAGTATCTAAACAGCCGTATGTTAGCTGCTTTAAGGAGGTGAAGATCAAGTGATCCCAATTCCTTTCCACACTTTAGATTTGTTGTTTATAAAACCACTGTGATTGGCTCTATGGTTACAAAGGTGCTTTTTCTTGTTCATCTCTAATACAGAAACAGACCAACAGAAGCGCACTAAGAGGAACCCAGGAAGAAAGTCATTCTTCATCTCGTAGCTTGTAATCCCCGTTATTTAGCTCGAATAATCTAAAAATGGTGATTCAACTGTACTGCTAGACAGAACCTTATTACACTAGAAATTGTGCAGATCTGTAGTAATCAATAATTATGATTATAAATAATTATTTGAATTAATCAATGATTAATTAATAACTGATTAATACTTGAGATTCTTCCATTTTCTGAAACCACAAAGGCACCTGCCTGTTCTCACACAAAGTTAACTTTCAGTGGGCTCACAAGCTGTGCATCTTGCTACCTGCTAAAAGCATACGATCCAATCACACAAAATATTGTATCAGCTCATCTGGAATTATTAAAAAAAGTGAATAATTTTTACATGTAATGAAAAAGATTACTCTTAACTTGGTACTATTCAGTGTCACAGTAAGAAACAGCAATATTCTCCTGAACACTAATTTCCCAAAGGCTCTGTAGTTCAGTGTGGTGTATCCCTGTATTTAAAACTCTGCAGGCAAATCCTTGACTAGTAAATCTATCTTTTCGATGAAGCAAAGACATCTCCTCAGGGTGCACATGCTTGCTATCTTCTGAAAGCAACACTTAAGTTACTGCTGGCAAACATGTTGCTACAGGTATTCCTGGACGGTTCAATTTGCGTTGAAAGCAGCGCGATTACCAAGCGCAAACACGTAAGTGTTAGAACAATGCACAGGAAGGACACGCAAACTAAAAGTTCTTCCAAACAGGCATGGGAAAAAAAAAAAAAAAATCAGAAAATTATCTACACTGAAAAGGTACCTCCCAAATGTTAGGTGTCAGGTGTACCAGCTGAAACGGGGCTGAAGGGGTCAAACGCATAAATATTGCTTCATTAAATCGTCCTTGACAAAAAACGTTCAATCTTTTCCAATCTCAGTGATGTCAGCTTGACGCTAGGATTGCAGTCTTTCAGCATAGTTACTCCTGGCTTACATAAATCTCCCCTGACACTTGTTGCAACAGTGGGCCATCTTGATTTCTGGCACGAAGTCCAATATAAAGCCTGTTGAAATTAATGAAGAAACTGCTGTTAACTAGAGCGGGCTTTCAATTAACGATGGGTGACATAGTTGAAAGTTAAGCTACTGTTCTTATCTCGGTATGACACCGTAGCGTACCGCAGAACTATTAAAGCCTGCATACAAAAGAAGAGAAGGGTTTCGCGTGCTGTGAGCGAGCTCTCTCCCCTCTCACTAACCTTCCTGTTTTGTGAAATCCCGTCTCCCTCGGAGACCGAAACCTGCTCCTGCATCCCGGGAGCGGCTTGCAATGCAAAATGGTGCTGGGCTGCCCTGCTCCTCCCAAAGGGAGCACAACCCCAGCTTCCTGCAGCTCTGCCCCGCTCCGGTGCTTTGCTGGAAGGACGGGCTTGACCAGAGAGCGGAGAGCCGTCGTGCTAGGTGCTGTACGAATATACCGGAGGTACTGCAGGGTCAGACTCCAAATCACCGCATTTATCCTCAAAAGGGAAGGCTACCATGGGACAAATCACGCCAAAGCTCTATCTCATCAGGTCTTACTTATTAACGCAGTTTGGGAAGCCCTGGCCTTCCGATCGCTATCGTGACTTTATATGCACAGTTACGACACGAATCAGAACATTACTTCCAGATAGCTGCAGATAAGTACCGAAAAATTATTTATCTAGATAATGGATTTCAACTCCTTTAGAATACTTAATTTAAATGAACACACAGTACAGGAATGAAATTAAAAGATTTAAAGAAAGTAATGCAATTTGAGAATAAAAACGAAGCTTTGTTCTTGCATCAGAATGTATTAGATCTTGCAATTTGCATATACAAATAATTCAGCAACATTCACCGGCATTAAAAACACAGCAAGATCAAATTATAAATGTAATAACAGAAAATAATAATAGCTGAAACTGTATAATACATACATATATTATAAAGATTTGACAAATTAAATACAATTTGGTTCTACAGAAAAGTTTCAACAGCTTTACATTAAAAATGGTCCTAGGGAAATGAAAACATTCCAAAATACTGAACACAGGCGGTCAGGCTCATTTTAAAAGTTTAAAAAACTGATACGTAAAAATACCCTAAAAAACACTGGTAATTACAGTATGCATTCTTCATTAAGGCCCAATTCAGCAAAGCACTTAAGGGATTGCTTCAGGAACGAAGAATCTACGGTACTTAAATGTTGTGTGGAACAGACATGTCATAAAGCGAATGCTTAAATGCTTAGGTGAACTGGAACCTATCTGAACACGTGAGAACAGACAGTCAAGTCACGTAGTGACCAAAACCACACACAGATCAGAATGTACAACTTCTAATCCACTATTTGGCATTTTAAAGTAATTCCATGCAACAAAGGAACATTTCAGGGAAAATCCATGTATATCTATAGCACGATACAGCTCCCAGGTTACTAGGCTGCTGCAAAGGGCAGTCTATTGACTGCACACAAGAACTGGAAAGCGAGCTTTTCAAATTCTAAAAAAAAAAAAAAGTCATTATGTAGCTATCTTTGTGACTTCTGAAATATATTGTAGGTATTTCTGTCTCCTCCTAAATATCTTAATATAGTTAGCAACTACAATCTGAGTACCCACTTAGTATTTGACGTTGCAGCTCAACTCCCTCCTACTACCGGCGCCAACTACAGAGAGCCTCTGCCTGTGCCCTGCGGAACCGTCGCGGTTCTGCTGCAGGTCCCGCAGCCCCACTGCCACCACGCCGCATTGCCACTGCGCCGAGGAGCTCTGCTTCCCGAGGCAACACTTAACCCAAGCTTTTATTTAGGGGACCTGAAAGGCTGTCCAACAGACACATTATTTTTTTCAAATGTAGGCTAAATGTTTGGAAAGATCCCGACGTTGGGATCTAGTGGGACCATAAAACACGCTGCTTTAGAAAACGGTGGAAATTTCTTTGCGTTATTTCCTATCATCGCTTAACCTCTCTGAGTCTCCCTGTGCTACAAACGATCATGCTGAAAACCCCACTGTCCTGGTTTCCATACTGAATTTATTTGATGGCTTTTTAAAATTCGATAAAATTTCAGCATGCAGTAGTAATGTAAACTCACTTAGCATTCATTTTCGTTACTCGACACTTTCTGCGTCTTGAGTGTATCTCCTCGTAGCAACTCACAACAAAGGTTTAGTCTTTAAACAATCTTTTTCAAGTGCATAATTTACTGTACAAATAAATACAGAAGTGCATCGATGGGAAGACAAGAAGCAGTAAATGGCAGTGTTCAGAACAGCGTGCCTAGGAATTTCTAAACTGCACCTTTTCCGTTCAGAATGAGATGAAAGGAGAGGTATGACCACCTTCCCGTTCCCTTGCATTGTTACAAAGTATAATGCTATCCGTTATTGGAAATGAAAAATGGTCACGGGATAGAATAGTGCAAGAACAACAGTGAAATGATCGGTGTAAGTTGCTTATTTTAAATAAGGCTTTTATGCTTGCATTGAAGAAACCCAACCGACTGGACAAGACAGAACTATTGCATTTAGCTATGTAATTAAAGTACATATTCGCATACTTTGTGCTCATTAATTATATATGCATTTTAAAGAGTGGAAAAGATATACTTTTTAATTATTCAACATTCAGATGCCCTGTGATTTTTTGGATTTTCTAACCCCCCCCAGCATATCCCGTTCAGGGCTACGATAAAGACTTTTAAACTTTATTTCCCCAATTATATTATCAGTAGTACTTTCATTAAAAATATATCTATATACACAATCATATACCGCTTTAGATGAAGGAAGCATTCCTTTTTTGATAATATATATGGGAGGGTAAGACCGTAGAGGAGCTTTTTTTGCTACAATGCTTAATATGTTGCTAGCATTGCACTGTTCGTAAAAATGTTTTTTTCAAAATTTTAGCAAATATTGTTGATTAATCTGTTGAGTCTAATCAAAGAGTTCATCTTCATCTCTCTCGCCTTTTCTCAAAGAAGTGGGAAATCACGCACGTGTACGTAGAGAAGCTTTATATCCATTTCTGACAATGGCTATAAAGCCTCTTCAAGTAGACAAGGTTCAGGTGCTGCAAAATATACTCTTCTGATATGCAAAATATTCTCAAAATAGTGGTAAACTCACATTATTGTCTTTCTAAATTGATTTAAGCTGGTGTAATATTTACGAAAGAACAAAATAAATGGACTTTGAAAGCTATATTAAATCAAACATTCGCATCTGTATTTATACTGATTATATCTTACTGACAGTAAGACTCAAAATCAAACTGCCATCAACCTGGAGGTTCTTAAAAACAGACTTTAAAAGCAGTTGTATTTTTCAGTTGGACTGTACATTATTACACGTGAAGGGCCATATTCTGACACCTTTATCTTTAACAGCACTTCACTCGAAGAGTCTCTTTGCCTTCAATGAGACAATTTGTGAAATAAACTGCAAGTAAGCACGAGCAGGTTATCAGAATGCATCCCCAAATAAACATCTATTTTCACAGGGAAGAAAGGTTTATGGCCAAAACATGTTTAGTTTAAACGTATGTACCACTATTCACCTTTTTTTTTTTTTTGTATGAAATGTAAATCACCTGTGTAAAGTTTCAAGAATCGGGAGATAACGTTATTGATAAATATTTATAAGTGGAAAAATTCAAAGAAATAGACACGCAAGAATTAATTTACTGTTATTTAGAATAAAGATTTCTATGTCATCTTATAGTGATATACTGTATATGAACATTATACTTCGCTTTAGAACATATTTATATTTAAGAAATAACTTTATACAGCAAATACAACTTTTAGAGCAAACACAAGGTCTTATTTACAGTAAAGTCAACAATCAAAATGACATGGAATAAATTAACAGAATATACAACTATTTATACAGACAAATTAAAAAATAAGGCAGGAATTTTCATTTGAAGTTAGCATAATCCGAAAATATGTCGATGAAATCTTGTACCACTCTGTAGCAGAATTCATACTGTTCCTGAAAAACAATAAAAAGATGGGAAAATGTGCTTGGGTTGCATCGTACAATTACGCTGGAGAAAATCACACTTATATAAAAAAAGTGATAAATGCAACGCGTTCTAACCTGGGCCATTACCTGAGGACTGGTCTGTTCTGATTTTTATTTATGTATTTATTGTTTTAAATAACAGCAGCGGTACCTCGCTCTTTTGTCAAATACAGGCTGACTGTCGCTCTTTAGTTAAAATTATTTCTTTAAGCTTTCTAAGGTGATAGTTCTTAAACTGAAGCAATTCTTAGACCTGTCTTCTCATGGAAATTAAGCAGCTCATGGTACCTGGCCATTACCTGGCTCACCCTAAAGCAGGTAACTCCCCCTGGGCATTCCCCGGGGAGCCCGGCCATTTAACTCTCAGCTCCATCTTATGAGCTTTACAGCAGAAACTAAGTGACAATATAACTTCTGACCATGTAACTTTAAATCTATAGAACATTAAAAACCCTCTACGCGCATCCGTCTGAAACGGAGCTCCCCTGGCAAAGGCTGTCTGCTGCGGGTTCATCACCGCCTGCGTTAGCCTGCCGGCTGGTCCTCCGCGTCCTAACGCGGGACGCATCCTGATCTCGGCACGCCGATACGCCTCCAACACGATTTGCTGGATTACAAAATCCGTAACAACACTGATAATAAATGGAACTGGCACCTGAATTCACTCCTGCTGGAAAGCAGGGTTTAGCAGAAGCCTTTCCGCGGGCTCAGCTGGGAATATCTGTGGCAATTACACCCTTAACCAACATTATTAAATCACAGAGCCAGAACCCCAAAAGAAATATTTCATCCCTGTCCCAGCATGACTGCAGATAATCCAGTTCTACTTCTTCAACCCCTTTCTTCCTGTCTGTAGCATGGAGAAAACAGCTACCTGAAAAAGGGGTTTTGAGATAATTGTTTCTAAAGAAGTTTCAAATTACTGAATGGAAGCTGCTATCAAAATACAAAATATCAGCATTTTTATACATTTTCCAAAAACATAAGTCTCAAAAAAAACTTTTTAATGTTTATTCAATAGGGAAAAGTGTCTGGACCAAGCTTCACATACTACTTGTAGATGACTTTAAAGAAGTCAAAGACATTTCTCCCTTTCAGTGACCAACTGCAAGCCTATTTAAGCCCAGACATTGTAAGGTAAGAAAGAACAACTGACACATAGCTCAAAAGGCATTTACTTCATGTTTTGTCACCTGCGACACTCAAAAGATTTTGGTTTAACTGTCTCCAGTTCCTAAAAGACACAGAACACTTAGCCAAGTTGTATTTTTAGAAATGCTATTACAAAAAAAAAAATCTGTAAAAATACAGATTTCTGATACTACTTTGTAGATACGCAGCCCTCATACATCATTTATTTCAACCTGCAAAAAAAAAAAAAAATCCTTTGTTCTCCCCCCACCAAAATATTTACAAACATACACCCTTTGACAAAGATCCGGATTATTAAATATCATACCAGTGTCTGCACCATATGTGGCCTTTGCAGTCTTAAGCTCTTCACAGCTTGAAATACATCTAAGAGCCCTTCAGCCTTCACTCGTTCCAGAATATTGCTGAGTGCTATGAAGGTGCCTGTTCTTCCAGCGCCAGCACTGCAACGTAAACACATTTGCTTGACATACGGTAGGATAAAAATGTTGAAAGAGAAATAATAGCAATATAGGATAGCCAAATACTACTATTAGCCAACCGCTGCTCATTTTTTGTGCTTAGTTTATCACCTCAGCTATGCTAGAAGGCAGGCGGAATTAATGGAAATTAACTGGGAGCCAGGCTGGAACCAATCAAGCTCGTTACCGGCAGCTTCTGTACGCAAGTGGGAGATCCTGAGCTGGCTACGGCTGCACGTGGACGCCCTCAGCCAAAGCCTGAGACTCAAATAACGAGCTGGCAAAGCTGCTGACTCAAATCCGCAATCATCTTCAGCAAAGACAACTTTCAGTGCTCCCACGCTCTGCTTTCGGTTTTCTTCTTGATGGGGGAGAACACAACCTTTAGACTTTCAGTCGCAAGACTTGGTTCTAACGCAAAGAAGCGCCGTGTGATCAAACCCACATTTTTCTATTAGGTTGTGATTTATACTTCCGCATGGTGGACAGGTATGAAAGCATTATTATTATCATCATCATTATTATTACTCCAAAGCAATTTGATGGAAAATGTCCTATCCAACTCTAATGATTTTAATGACTCTTATGATCTAAGCCATTCCTCAGAGATGATAGAAATATTTGGTTGGAAAAGACCTTTAAGATCATTGAGTCCATGATGTACTGATACAAGGACAAACTAAAGTGAGACTACATATGAGGCTCTACTGCATACAAGAAACTAAAATTGACTGTTCTGCCTCTACCTTGACGCAATAAGCAACCTAACGTACTCCCAAGTAACTGTAGTTTCTTTTCACAGAATCACAGAATCATTTGGTTGGAAAAGACCTTTAAGATCATCGAGTCCAACCGTACCTGTCCACCACTAAACCATGTCCCTAAGCGCCTCGTCTGCCCGGCTTTTAAATACCTCCAGGGATGGGGACTCCACCACTTCCCTGGGCAGCCTGTTCCAATGCTTGACAACCCTCTCCGTGAAGAAGTTTTTCCTAATATCCAATCTAAACCTCCCCTGGTGCAACTTGAGGCCATTGCCTCTCATCCTATCGCTTGTTACTTGGGAGAAGAGACCGACTGCCACCTCGCTGCAACCTCCTTTCAGGTTGTTGTAGAGAGCGATAAGGTCTCCCCTCAGCCTCCCCTTCTCCAGGCTGAACAACCCCAGGTCCCTCAGCCGCTCCTCACAGCACTTGTGCTCCAGACCCTTCCCCAGCTTCGTTGCCCTTCTCTGGACACGCTCCAGCACCTCCATGTCCTTCTTGGAGTGAGGGGCCCAAAACTGAACACAGCACTCGAGGTGCGGCCTCACCAGTGCCCAGTACAGGGGGACCTATCACTGCCCTGGTCCTGCTGGCCACACTGTTCCTGACACAAGCCAGGATGCCGTTGGCCTTCTTGGCCACCTGGGCACACTGCTGGCTCATGTTCAGTCGGCTGTCGACCAACACCCCCAGATCCCTCTCTGCCAAGCAGCTTTCCAGCCACTCCTCCCCAAGCCTGTAGCGTTGCATGGGGTTGTTGTGGCCCAAGTGCAGGACCCGGCACTTGGCCTTATTGAACCTCGTGCAATTGGTCACAGCCCACTGGTCCAGCCTGGCCAGGTCCCTCTGTAGAGCCTTCCTACCCTCAAGCAGTTTGTTTCAGTATGTTTGACTCTGTATACTTTGTCCTTATATCTGTTTCAGATCACGATTCCGCGGACCCAAAATATATTTCAGTAATTATTATCTGATTTATTATGCCTAACTCTACAGAAAAAATAAAATAAAGAAGAGATTTCTTTCTCTCTCCTAATCACACTAATTAGGGACTATTTGACACCAACAGAACAGTGGCTGTGCACTGGAAGGCCAATAGCTTCGATAGGGAATAGTTACTAAAACCAGGATGGGATTGGGAAATTGGCAGTCAGCGGTGAGATGGAGTGGAAAGTTCACTGGAATTCTGAATAAAGACAAAATTTATTAAATTTAAAATTTTCTTGTGTTTTAACCATAAGTAGGTGAATTGTAATCGCCCGTCAATCGCACCTTATTCTTATCAAATACAAAAAAATCCGATAAGCACAAGCCTTATGAGAAGATTAAGTGCAAATGCATGGCTCCTCAGCTGGATGCATTAAAAGTCTCATTGGAGGAAAAACGAACAGGGACAATGTATTAGATGTGTAATTCCCTTTAGACAATTACTTTTATCAAACTAAAGACAAATACAAAATCTAAAAGGGTTCAGATTTATTTGTAGTTAGCTAATCTCTAGTAACCATCTGTGGTTTCTAGAGTAACCCGCGAGTGATGCATTTCAGAACAGGTCTACAGCTATCAAAAGATGAGGACATGAAGACATCAAGTAAAACCGTACGCACACATCATCACACGCGTTGCTTATTCATTTATGCCTAGAAGAGGTAGGTACGCATTGCTTTGCACTCCATTTTTAACGCTCCTTGTGCCAGGCTCACTCTCCTTTCTTCCAAAAACATCCTTCTAGCAAATCCTTAAAGCCCATACAAGTTGGGGTGGGTTTTTAATTAATTTAAGAATTTTTAGTATGGATGCATGGAAAACTAAAGTGCCTTTGAAAAGCAGGAGAAAATATGTATTGTCTCATGGGAACCCAGCACTACTCTTTGCATACTCGCTTCTCTTTCTGCAATTCCCTTTAAAAAAAAAAAAAGTTAAGAAAGATAACTTTTAAATTTGACCCCAACTTCATTTCTTGAGCCAGAAAGTTCAAAGGCAAAGGACACACAGAATGGGCAAAGACTGGGCAAAAGATGGAAGTAAGGGATCTCTCAATAACACAGCATCCTTGCATAGTTTATCAGAGCGTGGAAAGGAGGAGACAGTGAAGAGAGAAAAAGCGTAGGCAGCCATGAACTGAAAAGAGAGGGCAGCTGCAGGCACGCACTGGAAGAGAAGGGAGTTAGGATTTAGAACAGATTGGCTTTGAATTCTGTTGGCAACTCAGCTAGCAAAACCCTTCTAAACTATTTAGGGTTACGTCTTGATTCTATTTACGAATTGTCTTTTTTAGCAGTTCCTTAAACTGTTCATAAATAGTCAGAGAAAATGAACAGAAGCTTTCGCAAGTTCATGTGAACGCACTGAAAAATCACTCTTAGACTTGATATGAGTTTATTGACTCATAAAGTTACATTCATTTATATCTGAAGACTCAAGTTTGACTTCATGGAGAGGTTCAAGTAACTCAAAAGCTGTGATGTACAGGCTGTCCAAGTAGGGACAGGAGACAATTCTGAACATTAAAAATCCTAGAATACATTGTGTGGCTTGGGTTTTATCTTCTTGTTTAAATCCATTATATAGCGATTGCAGTAGATTTTAAAAAATCTAGGACAAATGCACGCCAAGTGATTAAGCTAAGGCTTCAGAGAGGCTGCAAGTCCAAAAGCTTGGAAAAGTAGAAGCAATGTATACCTCAGATAGTCCTTACGCATCGAATTTGTGCATATCGAAGACGTTAGTTACTTTTATCTCTTATTTTACTGGCTAGAACTCCTTGATATTTTACCCGCTTTAATTATCATTCAGAATTTTAACTCCCTAGCAATTCAAAAAAAGAGGCTGTTCAAATTTGTCAAATTGCAGGATCAAACACAGAATGTCATCGTCACCCTCAAGTGCAGCCACCACGGGGTGGGGGAACACACAGTCCCCTATGTATGAAAATGTATGAAAACAGCAAAGAGCAAGACACTTCCAAAGCAAGAAGGAGAAAGTTTTAGCAATGAATATGCGTTGGTAGAAGATCACATCCCCAAACACCAACAAATCCGAGTCCCGGCTCAAGCTCCCAGGATCTCTTTGCTTCAACAAGTGCATGAAAATACAGAATCACAGAATCATAGAATGCTTTGGGTTGGAAGGGACCTTCAGAGGCCATCCAGTCCAACCCCCCTGCAGTGAGCAGGGACATCTTGAACCAGATCAGGTTGCTCACAGCCCCGGCCAACCTGACCTGGAATGTTTCCAGGGATGGGGCCTCCACCACCTCTCTGGGCAACCTGTGCCAGTGCTTCACCACCCTCAGGGTAAAACATTTCTTCCTTCTATCCAGCCTAAATCTCCCCTCCTTTAGTTTAAACCCATCACCCCTTGTCCTGTCACCACAGGCCTTGCTAAAAAGCCTGTCCCCATCTTTCCTCTAGGCCCCCTTGAAGCACTGCAAGGCCGCACTAAGGTCTCCCCGGGGCCTTCTCTTCTCCAGGCTGAACAGCCCCAACTCTCTCAGGATGTCCTTGTAGGAGAGGTGCATTGCAGACAGCCAAACACAAACCATAGCTCTCAGAGACTGAGGCAGCATCTTTGAAACTCAAATCAGAGCAAAATAAGTCAGCGTACACTGCGGAGAAGAGCTGTAATATGCTGTTCCCAATTCTAACTCTAGCAGTAAGCAGACAGGTTCTCCTATCAAAATACTTCCAAATGGTCAGTGAGTCAAAATACTTCCAATGGTCATCTACTTCCCTGTAGATGATGCTACAAGAACAATTTGAGCGTCACATAAATCAATATAGTATTTTTTTTCAGAACAAAAAAAATAATCGGTTACTCATTCAAAACCAGATGGATATTCTCTGAAATGCAGGAAAAATCTAGAAGCAGCAATATGCTATCTAGGTCGCTGACAAAAGGTTGGAGAAGCTTATTCATGCAGTAGTCAGTCACAGGGGGTCTCTATCACGGTGTAGGTGCCAAGCATTTCTCAATAGTGGCATCACAGACAGGTAGAGGAAGTATCACAATTAATACAACACATGTTGTTAGATATAAAGATGCCAGCACCCTGACCTCCACGTATTGCTAGAAGATGGCCGTGGTCCAGCAAAACCAGTTTTTCTTGTACAACATGCCCAAGAGGAAAAGATTAAAAGGCCAATATTTAGCGTGAATTAAATAGTTGATTTTGATGGCAATCAGAGAAGATCGGTGATTGTTTTGACGTCGTGGTTGAGCCTGTGAGCTTCAACTGCAAGAGACACCCTACTGCACAAGGTCTTACATGGACACAGTGGAGAGATGTGGCCTCTGAAAACCTTCATGCTGGGAAGAGCAACCAGGAGTCAAGCCAGTGCATCTCCCAGAGCAGGTCCACAGCAGTAAAGAGGTTCACGTCAAAGGGTGACCTCTTGAGGTTAACAGCATCTTATTTTATAAAAACAAAATAAAACATAGGAACTTCTGTTCTGGAGGCTCTGAAACCCTGCTGACCCTGTCCCTGTGTACTGTGAGCTTGACTTTGTATTGACCAGAAAACAGAAAAAAGCTTTATTGCTTTATAAAGATTAAAATATTTTAAAAGCAAGGTACGATTTCTGAATTAGGAAAAGGCAGAATACTAGTTTTACTACTACTTTTATAAAATCAGCAGATGTAGTACAGAAAGGGAAAAGACAAATTTAAAAGACTGATTAAAAAACCCCACACTCTGAAAAACATCATTTGAAAAAACAGTGGAAAAGCCCAAGGTATACCTTTTAAAAAGAACAGAGGGAGAGGGGGGAAAAAAAGAAAGATGCTGCAATAAAAAAGTACAGTTCAAAAAAACCCCCAAAAGTGAAAACCTGGCAGAGGACAAAGATCTATTTTAGTTACCATGTACCAAGTCATACACAAGCTACCTCCTACCATTAATGTAAACGTTGTTTCTGCTGTCCTCCCAGCTCTCATATCTGCTCTCAAGGACAGGGGTACATTTTGCCTCCTGCTTAGATTAGGGATATATTTTATTTTCCTGATAGTTTGTAAAAACCAACAATTTTGGCCCCAATAGAATATCTGAGCACTACACTGGTGGGGTGTGTTACACATCACTGCAATAAACCTACAGCTTTGCTTGCCTAATCCCAGCGTTTAGCAAGACTCAGGTGCAAAACTACAACACCCCAAGTTAATAACGCATTTGTTTACTCCCAGCCATTAAGGCCATCATTAAGGTATCCGCTGCGCTAATTTAGCAAAAGAGAAGTCAAAAATCCTTTATGCAATACTAGATTTTCTTTTTTTTTTTTCCTATCTTTTTCTCATATTTCTTGATTTTTATTTATTTTTTTAAAGGATGCAGTCTACTCCCTCATGAAGGAAAACTGATGTAAAAACAACCCGACTGGAGAAAAAGCAAGGCTGTTCCTTAGCTAGCGGTGGGAAGAAGAGGCGGCTCTTACCTGCAGTGCACCGTAATCGGGTGATTGCCTGTCTGCTGCTGCTGCTTTTGGACAGCTGCTATCAGGTCGATCATCCCTTTTCCTTCTGCAGGAATCCCGATTTCTGGCCACCCGTGGAAATGGAACTGCCGAACGAGCCTGCTTTGCTTCTCCTGGTTACCCTGCGTGCAGGAAAACACCGGATTTATCCAGTTGATACTTCAAAATGGGAACACACTTCTTCCCTTAAACATTTGTAGCATAAATTTTGCACCACTATGGTAGGGGGGGCTGTTTGCAACCTGGTCCGTAATACATTGGTCATGCAGACCTGATAGTTCTGTTTCCAAATTCCCCATCCACTGTGCTGATAATTTACCCCGTAATTTTCCTTCTGATTTGCACAGCTGCTTTACCTGGGTAGTACAAAGGATACACTTAAGGATTATTCACCCTGAGTACCAACGGTTGAAAGCTTTCACCGTGCACAGGCCAAATCCAAAGCGCCATTAAAACAACCCAATTCATGAACCGCACTCATCTTTGCACAGCACTACCTGCTGCTTTGAAACGTAACAATTATTTGCCTTGTCCTTAGAATCACAGAATGCTTTGGGTTGGAAGGGACCTGTAGAGGCCATCCAGCCCAACCCCCTGCAGTGAGCAGGGACATCTTTAACCAGATCAGGTTGCTCAGAGCCCCGTCCAACCTGACCTTAAAGGGTTCTAGGGATGGGGCCTTCTGCTTGCTGATTTAAAGCACGCTAAAAGTTACAATAGGTACTAACAGCGTGCTAATGCAGTTAGCTCTGGACAGGTTTGGATGCACAAAGGCTCTTCCTCTTCTTGTGATTTAAGTACCCTGAGATTTTCCTTGCTCTTTCCCATGACTGCATTATAACAGTGTAGGGATGCAATGTTAATATTCTATTTTACTACGTATCATCAACTCTTGCAAGCCGCAGAGAGTTGAAAACACTAGGTCTCTGCTGATGGTAGGTGCTTTCAACGTGCCCACCACAGGGGACATCCAGTGATCGAGTCTGATGGGCAGTCTCGGGACGCTGTTTTGTACTAGAAGCCTGGAAGATTTCACCATTACGAGGAAAAAGGCTTGGTCAATCCTCCTTCCTCCCAGCTCTGCAGGAGATCTTTTAACATAATATTGCTTCAAATATCATCGATGTAGTCTAGCTGGACTCAGGCACTCAGAAGTCACTCAGATTTCGTAGATCTGCAGCAGCAAACACTTCTAACGATGCCAGATTGTAGTGCAAAACCATTGGTGTTTGGATATCACCTAAAATGCTGTTACTTGAGTTTTAAATACTTTCCAATGTGACAGAAGTCACCAGATGGACAAGGACTCTCTGCTGGGTGAAGCGCCGTGGGCATTCACGCCCCATCCACCCCCCTCCTTCGTAAGGAAACACAGAGTACTGAAAATTTAAAGTCCTTTTGCTTTGCATGTGCCAACTATTTGAGTGCATAAATTACATGCAACGCAATAAGTAATTAAATGAAGTATATTCTTAACTGCAAATAATTTTTTGTTGTTTTTCAAAAAGAGCAATGCAAATCAGATCCTAAAGAAATGATGCAGTGAGTGAAGAGATGCATACCCAAAAGATCAAACCCAGGTTTTGAGTCGATCACGCCTGCAGCAGAGCAACATAAAGGAAGAGCTGGCAGGCAGAGGTAAGTACATGTGCTGTTAAAATGCTTCACAGGATTTAAAAATATTGAATTAAATGTTCTTTTACGGATATGTGGGAGATGGGAGAAAACACAAGAATAACAGCAACAACAAAACATTAAAAAAAAACCCAACCCAAAACCAAAAAAACCACACCCTACTTTGATCCAGGACATGTTTTATGACCTGAATTTTCATGGGGCTTTAAGCAAAAATGTTTCGTATAAGCTTCCCCTTGACTGATATAACATCGGATGTTGATTAACCACATTTATCTTTAGATAGAAATTCCAGACCTCAAGTTACATAATCATATTTGTAAATGCCTTCAAATGCAAAAAAAAACCCCTCATGTAATTTAAAAACATTACCTGATTGTACGTAACTACGAAGTCCCTTACGCTTATGGCATCTAACAGACTGTCGTTCTTTATTTCTACCGTTATCTCTCCGTGAGTTACAGAGCCCTCCGATGGCCAGTACTGGCAGCATTTTTCCTGCAAAATTGAGAAGGAATTGGAAATGTTCCTTGACATTTTTTCCAGTTATCTACATTGTCATGAATCTCTGATATAGGATACGACACACAGCATAATAAACGTGTTCTAAACACTTTGTAACGAAAAGGCTAATAACCAAGAATCCAGTAATAAAATATTTCTATAATATAAACCATTAAGATGAAAAGGGCTTAGGAGTCATAGATGGCAAATAACTGCTTTAAAACAGATTAGAATAGACTAAGTAACTCTTGTCATTAATTAATGATGCACTAGGAGAGGTTCAGAATAAGCCACTGCAGCCTACACTGGCAGAGCAGGGAGGGAAGTTTTCACAAAAGCTTTGTCCAAACCCAAACCGCTGTTCCATGTCAGGCATCCCTATAAATTTTGTGCTTTTAATGTGCACTGGGCCCTTTCACGAACCATAATTTTCAGTCGTTTTGATGGATTTTCTGACAATTCAAGCAAAAGCAGCAACATTGGCCCACACCAAACAGAGAGCTCATTTTAGGAAAGGCAAAAATCTCCTATCGCTAGAATTTGTAGGCAGTTTATCTGATATTAATGCTCATATTTTCCAGGTGTTAACAGCAACTGCTTTGCTCTGGAGATGGTGGCTGCGGAACACGTACCTGCTCCCTCTCCTGAACCTCTGTCAGCATAACGATGGTGTGGCACTTCCACTCCCACACCATCCGCCAGAAATCCTCCACCGTGTGCGGAAGCGGCCCCTGGGTGGCAATGAAGTAATCCTTCTGGCGATAGCCCTGCGGAGAAAGACCAGGACGCGTTTATGTCGTGACACGTGAGTAGAAGTGAGGAGGGACGGAGGGTGGTGGTCGCAGAGGAGATCACTACTTAAACCGGTGCCTCCCGGGAGCCGCGCTGCTTGACAACGTGATGGTTACTGCGAAGCCGGTGACACTGAGCCTACCCGATTCTTGCTTGTTGCCAGAAATGCAGGAATAAAAAAAAAATCCCCCAAATTCACAATCCTGAGTTGTATTTTATGACTTTTTACAGTCGTGGCTGAAGGGATGAAATTCTGTAGTAGGTAACTGAGAGGATTTCACGAGGAGTTTATGGTAATTCTGTAGTAAAGCTAACACCTGCGGTGGTTAACATTTGGCTCAATTTTTGAGCTACAGCTCTATTTACACACTGATGTGATCTTCACAGCTGTAGCATCCACAATCCTCCATCACTAATGGGCCTTTACTGCTTAAGGATATAATTAATTCTCATATTTAAATAAAAACAAGACACAGTGGGAGGTGTTGCCCAGGTTCCCTGGCTCCCAAACACCGCGATAGCCTTTCCCCACGCTAAATACGGACTTTTCTTTTTCCTTTCATATTCACATCCGCTAACCTGAACACAGATAATGGAACCGTTGGATGTTAGTTCTATAGCTGATTTGTTTCGCCGCCTGTTTGTTAAAATTGAATAAAAACCTTAGTTTATAAATCTATCAAGACAAGACTGTTTAAATTGCACAACCATTTAAACTGAAATTGAAAACGCCAGGTAAGAAATGTATTTGGGAACTCTCACAAGCTGAACCCAAACAAAAACGCTGACGTTCTTCGTAAGCCAAGTTGATCGCGTCTCTTTATAAGACTTAGCAGCAACAGCAAAATACCTGACTTGCAATTTAACTACATGAAAAGTTTTTATACGTACATCTATGAAGGAAGCATTGATGTAGTCTGTATACTCTTGCCCTCTCTTCATTGACAGAATCACTCTATTAAAATCATCTGGAAAAAAAAGAAAAAGGTCTAATCTTACTTTTGCTAACTGTACGTTGATTGCCGCACTATGACATTTGTCAAAGAACAAAACCAACAAAATCTTTTCTCTAACAGCCAAAGAGTGTCTCAAATATCTTATCCTTTAGGCAGTGTGTGGAGGAGGGCGCTGGCTTTTCTGCTGTTGGTTTCCCCATTCCCACAGGACATGGCCAGCAAGGTCTGAAATCGTCATTTTCAGGTGCAGACATTACAGTGCTGGTCCCGACTATGCAAGGAATCACTCCCAAAACACGTTGGTTTAAAAGGTGAAACTGCTGAACGATTTACTTCAGTCCCGAAAAATATCTGATCATAATACGTTTCACATCGATAAAGTAAAAAACAATTCGTTAAATTGTTTGCAGACGCTTTATAAGGGCGTTACACTTTATAAGGAGAGGATAGTGCTGTTTGTATCAGGAACTTTAGAGCAGACACGCCTGCAGAGAGGACAACAAAACCAAGGGGATGGCTAACGGAAACACCCAAGAAAATGTTTTCTAGCTAGAAATGAAGCAAACCCAAAAACTACCACTCTGGACAGCTCACGAGGTCTTGAAAGCATTTGAATTTTACAGGCAGAGAAGTTAAAACTTTTTCTCTTTAAGACATAGGCAGTAATTATTTGCAGAACTCCAGTTTCCAAATCTGGGCAGGAGCTCTGTTCTTGAGTTACCCCAACAGAGCTGATTTCTGGCAGGAGCTGTGCTATTGTCAACATTTATAGCGCGTACTCACGACAGCCTGAGCATAATCATGTACCTATAGCACTTGTTTCTCTATATAAAAAGTTGATCTCTTACATGGGATAATCTGGATGACTCTAGCTTTCTTCATGTTTGCTGGAAGATTGCCCGTTCTCATGTTTTCTTTCATTATTCGAACGTTTGTTAACTTCTGTAATAAAACAGACAAGGGAGGATGAGAACTCATTGGAACAGAAGGGGTTCTCGCCCACCATATCCTGTACTCAGAGGGTTCCTAAAAGCCTTTATCGGGTACGAAACAGTAACACGGTCAAAGCGAGACTGACTTTTCACAAAAGCCCCTTCATTGTCCTGTCTATAAAAATGAATTAAGAACAACAGTCATGTCATTTTTTCATACTGATGAATATTTAAGAATCTGAACGTACTCCCAAGGCATATCAATAAAGTTTAAGGGCTGTAAAATGACAGCAGATTGTAACCTTTTGGGTCTGGGTTTTTTTGGGTTTTGTTTTTTTTTTGTTTTGGTTTGGTTTTGTTTGGTTTGGTTTGTTTGTTCGTTTTGGTTTTTTTTGTTGTTTGTTTGTTTTTTTTTAAAGACACTTTTGGACAGTCTGAGCAGGGCTTTCAGAAGCACAGAGTGCCCATGCCTTTTGAAAAGGTCTAAGTGTCTTAAATTCGACATTTGAAAATTTAGTTTCATAAAATTAGCCACTTTTGAAAATACCTTTTATTAAAAAGGTCTGCATACCATTTTATCGAATTAATGTTAATTTTTCCTTCCAGCCTTTACGTAGGCAGAGGCAGACGGAGCAGCACAGCGAGCACCATCTCCCTCCAGCAGCGGTGCCAGCAGGCACCCCGGCCAGCTGGGCACTGCAGTAACAGCCTTTTCATTTCCACGTTGTTCTCAAGTACTGAAAAACTTCTCTTTTATAGAGTTCACTTCCTTTACGGTCAAAACATGAACCGAATTCATATCCATATTAATTTCATTCCTATTACTATTATTACAATCCTGTTCAGAGCATCAAAACTCTGCTCCTGGGCTCCTGGACCGTTCCCCGCGGCACACCACCCCGTTTCTGGCATCACAAGGTCACACGAGTTTGTGGACTGCTGTGCACCAAATCCTGCAACTGGGCTTTATACATTTTCAAGCTTTTGCTAGTGAAGGGATCCATATTCCTTATTATTTACTCAGTTCGTGCTGACAGCATTCCCAGGACACAAAAGGCCGCTCTTGCCCAAAAAAATTTTTTATAGTATAATTACACACCCGCAAGATTGTGCGAGATAACCCAACAATAACAGGCTGCTTCTGCTGGGGTGGGACTCGCCAGAGACCGATCATAGTTACACAGCTGCATTTCAGCAACTATTTAATTCAATTTAAATGAAAATAAATTTAGTTTTTGAACTACAAGCGGATTTTCAGGCATGCATTTGCCAGGTACTGAGTTTCAGGAGCATATCTCCATTCCAGTAAAATCTCTAGTACCGGTAACAGACCGGCAAAAGAAACCCCTACCCTCTAAGAAATCGCTTTTCAGCTACTCAGTGATACTCTCATACTGGTTACAACACAGCTCTGCTCTTTTTTGGTGGGCTTAGTGCTCCTGGGCCATCTAAGTGCTTTTCACAATGCACGGCAGAGCTAAACCTTGCTCTCTGCACTTCAACGCAGCCTCGCTGGCACAGCGGACAGCAAAAACAGACTTAGGAATTCTGGAAAAAGCAGAATACGTGATGTTTTCATTTGCTTCCTTCCCTCAGATAGACCAATACTTATGATTTTTGAACTCGTTGCTTATTTTTACTTATTTTTACATCATTTTCTTTTTCCCGTTCCCAATTTCTGATTAAATGAATCCTTTAAAGGAAAGGGAGAACTCCAGTTAACACCTCTATCTCATTTAATGCTTTAGACCTACATATAGAATAAATATTTTAGCGTAGCAAAAGTCATAGAATAAGTTCCAACTATTTCCTCAGGAGGATAAAGTCTGTTTTAAACAATGATCACAAACAGCCAGCGTGGTTGCTTTCTGCATTTGGGGTTTCTCCGCTAAACAGAAATGCTTTTTTTTCTTTTCTTTCCTGACAGGTCTGGATATTCAGCACAAAATGTGCAAATTCTCTGCAATTCTCTCTGCCATCAGTCATCACTGAGTTAACGATCCCGCTGAGATGCAAATAAGGTGCACGTAACCCAGCTCCCTCTTCCAGCATTATCTGATCTGGCATCTCGTACCAGACCAAAAGAATAATTCCATTTTTCTTTCATAAACAAACAGAAAGCATATAGGAAAAGGTCTGTAAAACGAGGTAGCTTTGAATGAGCATTTGCAGAACAGGATGTTAAGCAAGGGCCCATTCACCGACTCCGCAGGACCCATCGACAGCAAGCACAAAATAAAACAAGTTGTTCCGTTCTGATGGACCTTGTCTTTTAAGGTTACACTTCTCCTGCTTTTGAAGTACCTTTTTGGCGTAAACGTTTCCACACTTAGAAACCCTACGACCAAAGGACTTTCCTACTTACTTTAAATTCTTCTTCTAGCCCTATTTTGACAAGGTTTGGCGCCGCGTTGTGTGATGTTTGTAGATGTTTTTCTAAGGATGACACATCTAGCTCCGTGTCGCCGTAGAGGTAGTATTCAAGTAAGGCTTGATAAATGAAGGAGTATTGCATCTGGAACGAACAGAGAGGCAGATAAACTGCAAAGCAAGGAAGTAAAACTATGAATTCTGGCTCTTTCATCTATCTCATTTGGTCTACAATCTACTAATTATCAAAATATACCTTAAGCTAAATCAGAGTTTTCCTGTTACATCGCTCACATTCTCTAAAATTCCACTCTCGTGTGCATGGGGAAACGTGGACATGGTACCTAAAGATAACGTGCCTTACGGTGGCCTTCACAGCCCTAATGTGCCTTTATCTTCCTCCCCAACCCCATCCTTCTACTGGGCTTTGTTCATTTTCCAGTTATCCAGGTGTGCAACAGAACAGGACATACTGGGATGCGTATCAGAGTGGAAATACAGAAGCCTATTCTTCTTCGACCGCGAAAAGTTGTAATTTCAACCGATTAAAGCCCACTTACATCAGTCTGAACCATCTGCGGCCGCTGGTTACGGATTCTTGAAACGAACTCAAAAACGTCAACTTTCTCTTCGGCGTGCATCATGTCTATTATGGCGTCTATAACGATAAACGTGCCCGTGCGACCCACGCCAGCGCTTAAAAAGGAAACAAAACCAAAATCTCTATGGAATTACCAAGTCCGCAGGAATTGCTACAGCAATGACACAGGTAGAACTTACGCTGTTTATACTGGACTGAAATACCGTGGGAAAAAAAAACAAATTTCACTTTTTATTTTAGAAATTATAGCAACAAAAAGGAGTCTAAGTTTTTAACGTAAAAAGTCACCTCTTAACAGCTTTGAAATGGTAAGATGAAAATTATATTAGAAAAGACCTTTGGAACAAAAAAAATCCGCTTGACCAGGTATAATAATTCAGTCTAGGATGAAATTTTAAATTTTTTTTTCTTAATTTTTGCTCTTTTCTGCATGGTTGCTGTCGCATACCAATTACATAATAGTGACTTGTTCCAAGTTCTATGCTTCCTAACTGCCACCCAAAAATTATTTTTCTTTTAAATATCCTTCAACGGCCACGAGAGGGAGCACGATCATTATAAATTACACTGCTCCAGCGACTTTCAGCTCTTCCTCCCAGAGGAAAAGGGCATGGCATCCTGTGCTAGGCATTAGCAGCTCTCCTTTAACCTTCTGTTAGCTCACTTCGTACAGCAACCGCTGCGGTGTCCACAAACACCTTCTGAAACACGACAAAAATCTCTCCCCTCCCATCCCAGCGTGTCTGAAGATACAGAACAAGTTTCAGCCAGGAAATATTAGGCTTTAAATAGCACCAGAAAAAAAAAATATTGCACGCGTAATACGACTTTGTTCATACGTATGCACACATACTTCTAACAGCAAACGCCACGTGAAACCAAAGCCCCCCCATTCCAGAGGGATGACCGAGGTGAGCAGACCCACGGAGTACCATGGCCCTTCACCAAAATTTCAAGCAACTTCTTCGCAGTGAACAAGCTCGCTATACCCTTCTGCCTCCAAATCCCTTTGCGTTTAATCATCGGTTTGGCAGGCTGCCCCCTCTCCTTGCCCAGCCACGACCCGGCCCAGCGCTCCCCCGGCCAGTCCCCCTCAGCCCTGCTGCGACCATTGACCATGGATGCCACCGCAGCTTCCATCCCATGGCGGCCAGGGCTCCCTGCCCTCTCGCTCCCTTTCATTCATGTTTTGCCACCGTGGACAAGTCCACCGCGAGTCCTACTGTCTTGACTCTCAGTTCACAGAGATGTTCCCTCTCCCTGACGTGCCCTGGGAACCACCGCTGAGCGTGGGCCGCTCATCATCAGTTCACGCTTGTCCCTCATTGCTCAGTCCTGTGAGCTTTCACCCACCGAGCCCCGCGCTCAGCTTCCTCATGTCTCTTCCCTTCACGGACACGATCCCTTTTTACACATCCTTGTCCCCTCCCCGTGCCTCTGCCCCAAGGTCACCTTACTTCAGATCAGCGCTTAATTCAATCCTCACATGTTCCTGCTAAAGCTGGCAATTTCACCAACCTTGACATTTGCCTTGGAAGTTCCCCGGTTTTATCCACCCTTAACCTACTCTAGGGTATCCCTTACTCAGCTATTCCTCAGTAGCTCTCTGCTCACTGAAAAAACATATTTCTGAAAACGTCTGGTGGGGGGGGGGGGAAATCAGCAGAAATCCCCCCACACACACCTTCTATCTACAATTCTTTACTTCCAAATGCTAAATTAGCCTTTTATTAACTTCCAAAAGATTCCGACTGAGCAGTTTTTGCTCAGAATGACTGGGTGATATTTTTCTAAAAGCTCACTAAAAATGGACGGTTACTCACTATCGATGAGTTTCCCTTTCCTTTTTTCAACAATTCGATAGTGTCATATCCTGAACTGTAACGGAAATTCAGTGTCACCTCTCTCGTTCTTTATTTCTAAAGCAGGCTGAAGCACTGCGCTAGCCCCCAGCACCAGCACACACCAGTGTTACTGTGTTCCGTCGGACCGCTGCATTTAAATCTCTGCAGGTTTTAATGAAGATATTTTATACTTTTCTATATTTTGTCTCTACTTCTGCTGATTTAACAGAATTTCCTGCTGGTGCAAAATAAAGCTCAAGCCCAGTACGAGTCTCCACAGAACATCATGGCAAAAGGCTATAAAAATATTGTAGGTTTCCCAAAGGAAGGACTATGTGAGACTTCTAAAATTCTCCCCCCCCCCCCCGTTTAATGCTTTTCTTTAAGCCTCTTATGTATGACACCTGGGAGAGAAGATGAATCCTAGCAAGGCAAGGTCTGGGTGGAAATGAAGAAACAAAAAGGCTGGCTTGGTCAGGACAAAGATGCTCGTTTTCCATAGCACACACTTCAAGGACTCTCGGGGAGTATTTCCAGTTGTCTGATACAAGCAAGAGAAAAAGAAACTACTACCTGAATCTACAACCATTTCCTTAAAAACAAACCCCAGAAAGACAAAAGCTGCTCTTCTTTTCTTTTTAGTCTAACCTCGCTATGATAACTGCTCCTGAAAAGCCACTTCTCGCTCAGCTCTCAGCTTACAGTTGCTATAGAGATTGCAATTATTCTTTTAAAACTGATTTGGAGTTTGTTTGTGGTTTCATTAACGTAAGGTTTCAAACAGTTCAGCACAAGCCTTTAATAGCAGGAAGTTCATGACCCAACGAGTGGGGATCCGTTCTGTGGTGGTATGTAGTGCATTTTTAAAATTGCAGCATTTAAGGCTCTTAAATGCACGTCTTTATTCGAATCTTTCCAGGCATTTAATAGATAATTTACATAGCAAACTGCAATTTTATTGTGGGAGAAGTGGGGGATGAATTCTCAGAGGAGCCTTCAGTAGCAAAGGTCGCAGATTTGTATTACAAGTCCATTTTTCTGACAAAGAACATATTTATACCAAACACTGGGTATCACTCATGGATTAAAAAAAAATCCAAAACAACTTCAGTTTGAGTCTTAAAGCGACAGCAAAGACAGATCTTTTGAAATTGTTTTTACCCCAGGCCCTCAAAAAGCTCAGCATATTATTGCCCTTTACACATATAAATATAAATATGTAAGTAAACATATATATACACACACAAACTTTGTAGGCTATGAACAGAAGATTAAAATTTAGCCTCGATATTCTACACATAACTCCAGGGCAAGCTAAGAAAACGGCCTGAAGAGCACATACGTACCTACAGTGAACCACAATTGGTCCAGCGTGGGCAGGGTTCAGCGTTTTGACTTTTTTCAGGAATTTCAGCATCCCGATCGGTGTGAAAGGCACCCCAAAATCAGGCCAGCTGGTGAAGTGAAGCTGCGTAACGAGCCTCGGAGCTTTACAACCATCATGAAGCTGCGGGGAACACACAGACTCCGAGTCTGACATTTCATTTTTCATGCAAAGATTTATAAAGTAACTGCTCTGGTTATTTATGACTTTACTTCCTGCAACACCTAGAGCCTGACTCAACGATTACAAGTTTACAGTGTGCGTAAAATACAAACACAGAGTAAAATTAGCATATATTATTCAAATGCATCTTTGCATTCCAGTGAAAACTGGAATAATCCCAGGATGGGATTGCAAAGAGTAAGAGTCACAAGTTATGTTAATAATGGGTCAAATCCTAAGTCCTTTTTCACTTATAAAATCTTCACACTTCTTTTAGCAGCCTCAGAGGAAACTCAAAAAATTCAGCCTAAACATTTGGGATCTGCATCGTTATGAGATGCCAAACGCCAGCTTTTACCGTATCACATGAATAATGAAAGAAGGGCTGCACCTCTAATGGCCAACCACTGACAGTTTCATGATCTGACCTACTCGTCAAGAATAAAAGAGAAGACACTACAGAAGCAACGACAGCGGCGCTCAGCATCGTTTCGCCCGCATTGACAAACCACTACCTATCCTGAAGGTTAGAAAGTGTTTCTGTCTCACAAGCTTTCAGTCTGTTAGCCAGGGTCAAGGCCATTTCTTTCAAACTGGAGAAAGCCAACTGCTTTTGTACGGTTACCCGGTCTCCACCAATGAATAGCTACATCCTCCTAGCACATCCTCAGCAGTGATCAACAAGTGAAAGGCAGCCAGGTCCGTTCATAAACTTTCCAGCCCTTCAGCCTATCTGCAGTACGTACACCTCTGTACCGTTGCTTCTTTCCCATTCTGCCTTCTGAGCACAGTTTCTCTAAGCATTTTTATCAGCGATGCCTTATCAGCGATCACCAGTCACGCCAAAGCGATCTGCACGCCAAATCAGCAGCGACTGCTTCACAGTTCAGAACCTGTAACTAACACTGAATGAATGCACCCACATTTTGCGGGGTTCTGAGCAATCCATGTAGCTCTACACAGCTATACGTGGTTTATCACCTCTTGCCAGCCCATACTGTCTGCAGTCTTCAACCTGAATTAGACGGTCCTTGCATTACAAACACAGCAGCCCTCCCTCTACGGCGTGAGGATCTCTAGCAATTTGCTCCCGTTCAAGGCTACACTGTGGACAAGAGCAAAGTCACCCCCACCACCTCTCTTGTGATCTAAAGCTTTAACTTGTGCTGGAGACCAAGGACACAACAGAAATCAAGCTGTAATGCTGGCGACGTTGGCCAACCAATGTCCACAGACTACTCCAAATACCCAAACATATCCAAATTCACTCATTGATTTTATCTATGCAATTTGTCCCAAAAAAGGTCAAGGCACTGCTCCTGTGCTCCCTCCCTGGCAGTCACAAGGAATGACTTTCTGTGGGCCTTGGCTACAGACAAGAAGAAACCGAGCAGAACCTCTTGCAATCCATTGAGCTGTAGCGGAGGCTGCGTGTGCTTCCTCGCCGGCCTAGGAGAGGTGCCACGCTTTTCTCGACTTGCAAATATGTTTAACTCGTCTCCTGAATTTCTTCAATATTTGACATCACAAGAATTTGCATTAAAAATTAAACCGAAGACCCAGCAAGAGCATTATTGTTACTGACCGACTGAACGCAGAACTTGCGGATGGTGTAGTCCACCAGGACTATGCAATCTTCCACTGACACGCGGATATTTCCGTAGGTCCAGCACCCTTGGTCAGGCCAATACTGGTGACATTTTTCCTGTACAAACACACGGTGAGTTTTCTAACACTGAGTTTGCTTTCATCGCTGCTTACTCGTAAAGCAATGAAGTTATTTTAAAACAGGGTACGTACGCGTGCATGTGAGTAGCAGAGTCTCTCATCTGGTACAATACAGCTTTAACACCTTGCTATTGCTGTTGATGCTTAAATTTATGCACAGAAGGTGAGAAGAGCTTTGAAGTTGTTTTTTAACCCAGCCAGACCTAAACAGCTTTTGTTTTGGTTTGGTTTTTTTGTTAGGGGGTGCCTAACTTTGGGGACTGCCACGTCTTGACTCTTTATTTTTAAGCTTTAAGTGTAGTCACCAGGGGAACAAGGTTTATTTCTTGGGCACATGTTTCTGAGGACTCGATATATTTCAAATCAGGATGTAGCATGCTCAGTGTGGCAGGGAAAAAGAAAATAATTAAAAAGCATCTTTTACGTTTCTGATGATACATTTCCTTAATATTTTAACTTAGCTGCTCAAGTCTGCGAAGCCGGAATGCAGTTCAATGCTTCACGCTTCCCGTGTGCGTCTCAGCATTCAGCCAGCACGCGTAGAGGCTCGCACAACGGGAGGAGGCAGACGCGTACGGGGAGGAAGGGAGGCAGGAAGGAACAGCATCGCTCTCACAAGAAAAAAGTGTTGGGTTTGAAGTTTTATGTGCATGTGCCAGAAAGAATTTTGAAACCTAACTCTCAGAAAAATGAATAAAGTTTTTATCTTCGTTTCCAACCAAACCAAAACAAACAAGCGCAGCCTCACGCTGCGATAAAAACACAGGCATGAGAATTTGCCTTCACGGGCTATGGGCTACGCAGGACAAAACTAGCTATCAGAATTTTTTCCTTGAGATCTACGCATATACATTTGTATTTTGGAAATGAAAACTACATCTGTGAGCAGACGCTCAGATGTGCTAACAGGGGCTGGAGAAGGAAGTGGTCAGAACTGCGAGTGGCCAGACGCTGAGCAGCCACGACTGCTTTTGGAGCACGCTCTCACAGAGACATCCCAAAGGAAACTGAAAGCTCTTTACCTCTTTTCTTTCTTTCAGGTTGGTTAACATGACGATAACGGCTGACTTCTGCTCCCATATCATCCTCCAGAAATCATTAACTGTTTCTTGCTTCGGTCCTGCAAACAGAATACGACTTTGATCAAGAGGGGTGATGGAGACGAGCACGAATGCCCCCTGCCCCTGCGCGCTGGGTGCCCACCCAGATCTGTGTTTACTACGGACTGCTCAGGTTTTGAATATACCCTGTATTTCTTAAAAAAAAAAAACAAACCAAAAAAACCCCAAAAAACCAAAAAAAAACCCCATATTTTCTTTTACACAATCATATGCACTCAGATCTACATCTCTAGCAGATACCTCCTCTCTTGAAATATTATTAATGCTCTTTTAAGCGGGCTATGGCAGGAGCATTCTCTAGGATTTCTACTTTGCAGCTCTCCCCTGTGCCGAGGTCCAACATTACCTGTGACCACAATGAACAACCGGCCTTGGGAGCTGCTCATGGCACCGTGCAGGACAGGAGCATTGCTGAAGGGCAGGGGCAGCTATCGCTTTGTGTCTGGGATTGCGGTGACACAGTTCGCAAAATTTGTGACTAAATTCAGCATAAGAATTCATGTGAAAACGCTAATTTCTGTATCAGGATGGCTTAGACAGAATGTATTATCAGGAGACATCATTGTTCAGTAAGTAAGTAGATGAAAAATAAGAGGAGAGGAGCAAAGCTGGGGTGGAGGAGGGAAGGTGAGCCTCTTCGCTCGGAGCAGCATCTCCAGGTCTAAAGGTGGTGGGTTACCTCACGCCTACTTGAGTTTCGTTTAAACTCTAACCCCTAAATCCCACCTCACATTTGGCCACCGCCTGCAGCTGAAAATGACCTCTAAAACACGTCTGAAATTAAATACGTTCAGCCACAAGACGTACAGAATAGAGACATGAAAATAAATTACCTTGTGCTGCTATAAATTTATTCTTTTCTTTATAACCCTATGGAAATAAATATCATAGCGGTTAAAAGACGAAATGCCAATGTACGCTAGCAGAATAATACTTATTTAACTCACAGTCAAAGTTTGCAGTTTGGCCAACAGTGGAAGACTATCAACTTACATCTATGTATGACGCATTAATATAGTCTGAAGGTGGGACTCCATCGATTTGGGTCAAAATCACTCTGGAATGATCATCTGGAAGAAAACACATTACAAGCATGTTTTCATGTTAATAATTCTGAAATATGCTCCTTGCACGCAGGAGGCCAGGCTAAGCACACGCTTCCCAAACCAGCCATCTCCCCTATCGTCCCCAGTTCTCATCAAGAGTCTTTCCCCACAAACATCTTGCTCTGCTCCCACACCTGGAGGTCACCGGGACTGCAGCTCTACAATACTGGAAGCCCAAACTCTGCCGTATTTGATTGCCCGAACCTAACCTGAGACACTAAAATATCCACTTGACATTGTGTAACTTGGTAGAACCCCGTGAGAGCCAAGGCTTTACAGCGCAGCACCCGAAAGCCGCTACGGAAGAACCTCACAGGAGAAGATCAATACTAGAAACACGCCACAAAACAGACAGGTTTTGCACATACAACGTATGAAGAACGTTTGTGACCAGTGAAATTATATTACTTGAATATTTTCAGCTAATGAAGACTACTACCAGCATGCTCAGTGCCAGAGTTAATTGTCTGATTTAAAAGAAAAGGTAATATCTTACATGGCAGGATGTTAGGATATCTGTTTTTCTCCCTGTTTTCTTCTTTATTTGCCATTTCAAATGTTCCTTGCACATATCCAGGTGTTAATGACTAAAAAAAAAAAAAAAAAGATACAAAAGTCAATGTGTTAGAAAACAGCTAACTCTTGACTGCACATGGCTCAGGGAAAATCTGCATTTATACATCTCGCCTTGCATCCAACAGAATTAAACATATTTTCTTCTTTTTTTTTTTTTTCCTGCAATAACTTTCATTACTCTAAAACAGGAAACCATGTCCTGACAGATTTCAGTACAGAAAACGAGTTCAGCAGTTTTGGAAAAAATAAGTAGTTTTTCCACCAGAGATCGCAGTTATTTAGAAAATTGTTAAATTCTGAGCCGCTGCTTTAAGCCGCCATCTGCCGCGGTGATTCACAGCGCCGTGACCCAGCCGCGCGGATGTCGAGCTCGGCTCCGACAGCTACTTTTAGCAATAACAGTTGGTTCAATAACATAAATAGAGTTTGACTGTTAATAGCTCACTGCTAAGCACGTTAAATATCAAACATCTTGCCGAGACCGCAGGTGAGGGCCCAACTCTGGCAGAAAGGGAGGAAGCAAAAATAAATCCCGATTCTTTTATGCTCAAAGTCGCTGTACGAGCACAAGTCAAATTCTGCTGGTAATCAGCAAGATCTAAGACTGCAGATAAATTAGTCAAGCTTAAAAAAAAAGAAAAAGGCACTCACTCTCGCAGAGCAACCAAATGAAAGGAAGAAACAGAGAGGAAGAGGGTGAAGATGAAAACAAGGAGGTGCCCGAGGTGGAGGCCCTCCACCTCCGCGCAGAAGCTGCTGAGATACCACCACCGGGGCCAAGCGGCCGAGCTCGGGCTGTGGCGAAGAGCCCAGGGCAGGGGGGGAGTCAGAAAAGGCATCGTTCATCAAGAGACATGGCTCAAGGCTCCTGCCCTGCGCTTTTAGCTGCCTCCTCCCTGAGGACGGTGTAAATAAGAACTGAGTTTCATCAAGGTTTCTTGTATTGAATTCTTAAAACCCAGTGTTAGTGTGTTGGATCCCACCGAGGCAAAATCCCAGCGGTTTGGGAATGCACAACCGCCTTCTCCCACCCTTCCACCTCCCACCACCCAGACCCACCAGTCTGAATCACGTAGGGGAAGGGGAAAAAAATGGTAACCGCCTGTACAGCTTAAAGCAGCTATCCCCGCTTGCCTGGCAGAGAGCAGGCCTTGGAACTTCCCCTTAAAAGCAGCAATCCGTGTTGTCAGGGTGACACAGGATAAAAGGGGGGGTGCGGGGAGGGCTTCACCACCACCACAGAGGAAACAGCAACGTGCATTTGTGGGTTTGGTTTTTGCTTTTTTTTTTTTTTTTTTTTACATATCACTTAAGCTTGTGAATGTAAGCAAAAGAAAGGAGAGAGAAGGTGAAAGAAAAGAGTTGAAAAAGAAAGCTGCTTTTAGCAAACTGCTTAATTCCTTACTTGAATGAAGCCCATGCTTTTGCTAATTAAAACACACTTACGATTTATAAACCACCGAAACTTAATGTATGTTTTGCATGAAAAGAAAGAATTAGCACTTCAAACACCATTTCTTCAAACCTCAAAAGTCAGGCAACAAATTCCCAATAAACAGTCACGTAAGTTCTGCATCTTCACGTGAAAAACGCATGAGAAGTAATTATCTCTGGCCAAATAATCTCTCCATTCCCTGTGCCTTACTCCCGCAAGGCCCTGACATCTCCCCAGAAACCTCCTAATGTCACCCTGCCCTGCTCGAAGCAGGTTTTGAACCCCGGTGCAAGGACACAGCCCGTTTCGCTGCTCCCACCCATCTTCAGAGGGGAGGACGTGATTCATGGAGGATGCACTTCATCACGTCCTCTCCATCACCCCCCGAGTCACGAGGAGCCGATGAGTCTTGGTCATCTGCTGCCACCGCAGCCTTATCTGCTCCCACTTTGCAAGAACCCGAAAATCTCTCTGAAGCTTCCAACGGGCTTGACCTACCCCAGCATCGGTGCATTTTCTCCTTTTTTTCACTGAATGAACTGCAGGGACACCTTAGTTAAGTCAAAATTAAAATTTCAAAAGTTAATTCTTACAGGAAGGTTTTCAGACATTAATCTGAAAATCAAGGCAATAAGCTAGCCATCGAAAACTTCAAACATCCAGCTCATCTTGTGTTATAGATGATAAACAGAGGTAAGACTTATTTGAAGGAACCATACAGAAAGGAATATATTTTTTTTAAGATTTTTTTTTCTTTTTTTTCCTGTGAAGAAAGAACACATTCTTCCTTGTGCTCTATGCTCACAAAGAAATCAAATAATAAAAAAAAAATGAAGCAACTGAGGGCAGAAGGAGCCTCTGCTATTTGGGTTAGCGTACAAGTGCAAGGTACTTCTTAAGGGTAATTTAGGCTTTAAGGATAAAATCAAAAGGATTGAAGAACACCGTTGGGCACATAAATCCAAGAGAACTGTCCTCAAAAATCCTTTCTATCCACTGTGTGTCTTCGTCCATCAGCGCTTGCTTTGTTTTCTTTTCTCCAGAAAAATCGCTTGGGACCTAACGTCTTTGGCTGGTGGACGTGCCTGACCGCCGCTGGCTCACAGGACTGCCGAAACGCCATTTTAAGCCTAAATCTGTTTCAAATTCGCAATAGAGACCCTGTGTCTGCGTTCCCGGAGATGCCTGACCCCTGACAGGTTGTATCAGGCTGTGCAAAGCAACCACTGGAGCGGACAGAGATCCCCATCAGCCGAGCATCCCCAGCCCTGGGCTGCAGGCAGGGTCCACCGCGGCTCAGCAGCTCCCGCAGCCTCGCCGGCCAGCGGCTCGCACAAAGGGGACGGCTTTGGACCCATCCCAAACCGGCAGAATTTGGCAGCTACAGCTTCAAGGGGCAGGTACAGGCGTAACCTCAGGTGGTGGGAGGATGGAGCCGAGTGCTGGGGGATGCTCTGAAGGTGAGGTTGTCACACAAGATGTCTTTGTGCCGAAGGGTCCCCATTTCTCAACCCCTTTCCTTCCAGTGCTGCAATAACAGATGTCTGTTTGTCAACTTTCCTGGTGTATGCTACAATATCAATCACTGATTTTCAGCTCTCTTTCACCCTTTCCTCCCATCTCAGGCTTCAGCAAACAGCTCATATATCCACACAAGCAGCCACAGGAGATACAGCAGGGAAAAAAAAAACACACATAAAGCATCAAGCAGACTTTATGTACCATCACCCCGTCACTGCTCAGACTGCTCACTCATGGGGACCGGACCCCAGTTTTCAGATTCAGCGTTTGTGTGCAGACAGAAACTCACACGCTCGCAGCATGGTGCAGAAAACGATCCAAGCAAAGCAGGTTTTTCAAAATAAAAATAGATGGCTTGTTTCGCTCCGAACTGCAGAACGAATTAATCAGGAGAGTCAAAATTCACGTGCGCACATCTTGTCAAATTAGTTTTCACATTTTTTTTTTTTTGACTTTGATAAATATCTCCACAATTCTCCCTCTCTTGATAAGGCAAAAGAAATGATGTGTTTTAAATATATCCTCAAACAAATTGCAGATATAAATACGCTACCAATTAAGAAGGTAACTTAACAGACTGTCTAATCAATGCGTGCATCGGCCCTGACAACGCCGTATTTGACATTTAAGCTACTGCTCTGTGCGACTTGCTTCTGCTGTTGAGGGAGGTGAAAAGAATAAAAGTATGGAAAAGGCCCCCGAATGCAGACATGCGAGAGCAGACTCATCGCGCCGGGCTTCTCCATAGAAACCAGCTCTGCAGCAGCTCGCCACAGACGCTGGTTAAGACTCATCTATATGACCACAGGCAATGGAAGCTTCAGGTTACGGGCAGTAAATAAAATCTCCTTTCTGACCAAGGCAACACTTCAAAAAAACCCGTTAAAGTTGAGATACTTCACAGAAACGTATGTGTTAGGGCACAGGGCGCTGCAAACAGGGAAGTGATGGGATGGCATCAAAGAGCAAAAGGTCCAATTACAAAAAAAAAACCAAAACCAAATCAAAAAGAAAGTCAAACCTCAGTAGGGAAATATTAAAGGCCACACCGTGTCTTCTCCTCTAAGCACTTCCCATAGAGGTGAAACACTCGGACTCCCAAGAAAACCCTCTGCCCCCACTGAGAAAACCAATGCTAGAGACTCATATTCAATTCTCCTCGCCTCCAGCTTTCAGGCAAACACTACAGACCTTCTTGAAATGTTAGCCAGTGTCAAACAGTTTATATATTACCAATGTCGCATCACCGTACCATAAAGCAGTTAATGTTCCAGATTTTGTCCAGATGAAGGGTCACCAGGCATGACAGAGCACGTAGGAGCAGCACCAGCCCTCACACAAGTGCTGAGGCTCCGAGATACCAGCATCACACACCAAACATTTTTAAAAGAATTGTCAATATTTGCAGGCGTTTTGATTTGCCCCTCACTCTTCACCCCACAGCCGTCCACTCCGCGTGTGAGGACTTACATTAAACTCCTCGCGGAAGAGTTTCCCTTCGTCTGCTGATCGCATCCGTATTTCCTCTTCGAGATTTTCTACTGGAATAGGGAAATACTTCTTTGGGCCCGAGGGAGACCTGCTGAGCAGCATCACCCGTTGCTGTTCTGTCAGTACAAGGAAAGTGCATGTTAAAGGCATGTCCAGAGCAACAGACAACAAGCTATTTCCAACGACAAATTAATTCTCATGCTGGAAGATGCCAAAACATACTTCTCAGATGAGGCTTCAATCGGTGATAAGGCTGATTTAAATGAAATAGAAAACCAAAACCACAGGCCAAGTAGCTTCTTTGAGAACATAATAAATTCAAGTAGAACCACTATTGGTAAAATTAATGGTTTCTGTATTTACACCAGATTAAAATGTGACCAAGTTTTATTTAGAAAAGGAGAAGTTTCCTTCTGCTGACGAAGAGCATATGAGCCCAGAGCTGCTCTGCCACAGGGCACGGACTGCAGGGACGGCTTTTAGTAGCTATCATTGAAGAGACACTGCTAGATTACTTCACTTGTGAAAGGGAAATAATAATAAAATATCTTTAACTTGGCAGACACCAGAAACTCTGCACTGTGATGAGCTGTTGCTCTCCGTTGCCCCAGGTCACCCCAGCATCAGCCCAGCCCTGGCACGCAATCGCTCTGCGGCAGCACGGTTTGGTACTGGGATTGCTGTGGGCGCTCCTTGCCACCTAGACCTCGGCTCGCAGAGGGAAATAAAGCCCCAGGACACCTTCACCAGCTGCCTTTGCAGCCCTTCAAGAACACACCTGGGCACCTGGGAATTGGCACCTACGAGGACAGGCTGAGAGAGTTGGGGCTGTTCAGCCTGGAGAAGAGAAGGCCCTGGGGAGACCTTAGTGCGGCCTTGCAGTGCTTCAAGGGGGCCTAGAGGAAAGATGGGGACAGGCTTTTTAGCAAGGCCTGTAGTGACAGGACAAGGGGGGATGGGTTTAAACTAAAGGAGGGCAGATTTAGGCTGGATAGAAGGAGGAAATTTTTTACACTGGGGGTGGTGAAGCACTGGCACAGGTTGCCCAGAGAGGTGGTGGAGGCCCCATCCCTGGAAACATTCCAGGTCAGGTTGGCTGGGGCTCTGAGCAACCTGATCTGGTTAAAGATGTCCCTGCTCACTGCAGGGGGGTTGGACTGGATGGCCTCTAAAGGTCCCTTCCAACCCAAAGCACTCTATGATTCTATGATACTATGAAATGAGCATGCCCATGGGCTGCCTGGCAGGACGGCTGGAAGAAGTGGAGGGACTACGAAGTCAAGTTTTATTTACAACCAAAGGCAAACAGAAAGGCAGACCACTTCCCTACATGCTGATAACGACGGGGGCAATTTCCCCTTGCAAACTAAAACTCACTGGTGGCTGCATTAACCATTCACATCACCCAAGGGCGCTATCCGGCACCGAGCCATGGCGGGGATCTCCAAACCGTGCTCGCCGGGGTTCCTGTGCACAAGCACGGCTGAACAGGAAGCTGACGGGTATATTTAGAGGCTTAACTTTCTCTATGACTGCCACCGTGTTTGTTAACCCAGTCTTCAGTTCATACGTAGCGATGTGGAACCGGCACAAAGATGTAATTCTTTTTATCGTTAAGTTTTTCTCTTTTGTTATGGCTAAAATAATTTATAAGCAAGGAATGAACGGCTCCTCCATGTTTGCTAGGTTTGAACTGAGCCCCACGGAGCAACTCACCCGAAGGGCTCCCCGCTAACAGCCATGAACCCGGCACGTTTGAGAAAGCCAGTGGGAAACATTTTCAGCTCCTGAGAGTGTTTTATTTTAGTGCCGCTGGCTTACAATTCTGCCCTGTCTCATCCCCTTGCTTGTTTGTCTTTACGTTCAGGAACCAGCCCGTAATTTCACAAAGAGTTAAGGACCCTTTTTTCCCCCCTTTTAAGAAGAAATATTGCAATCCTTTCTCTAAATACAAAGACCACAGTGCCAGAAACCTGGCTCTCAGCTGGCTTCCTAATAAAACATATAAAGAGCACGAGAAACATTTACAAAGAAATATTTGCTGTATCGCAACTTAAAGTGAAAATTATTTAAAACCAACAACTGAAAGTTAAGATTATATAAACACACACTTAAATATGGACCTCTTTTTAAAAAAAAAAAAAAAAATTTTCTCTTTAATGACAATCCTATAACCTATAAATAAAAAGCAAACATAACTGAATAACTGAATTCTAAATCAGCGAACAAGGGTGTGCGTACACAAACAAAATTCACAGTGAGAAGGAAAGCAAATCTCTCCATACCTTGTTCTTCTAAGATCCCATTTGGCATCTTCTTGTCCCCGGAGTTCACAACAGCTTTCCTATGTCTTCTGAACCTGAAATACATACACCACGTTAATCCGAGGAACTAGTTGAAAGGTAACGAGCATTTTTTCCAAACCAGTCTTTACCAACCATGTAATTCTGGAGAAACTCTTTCTGTTCATCTTCACAGTGAGAGCCACCACCGCTGCAGCGCCCTCCTCTACGCTGTGATGGAGGCTCCTGCCTCACCATAAGTAGGCATTTCATTTCCTTGTTAGATCATATCGAAACAAGACTGAGCTAGTTCTGCGTGCAGGGCTCCGCACAGACCTACCTGAAAAAATAGGCAGCCAGCAGAATGAAAATGATGAAGACCAGGAGCAGAATCAGCATCGAAGTCAATAGGTCCTTGTGTAAATTGTTCTCCTCGGTAGAGTCTGTGGATTGAACAGAGCCAACGTGAAACTTTATAGACACGGATTGCCTGACGTAGTATGGGCAGAAACTGCGCTTGGTGTACCAAAAACCTGTGGTTCTATGCAATATTCTGCTTGAACTTACTAAAAGCATCACAAATTATTTAATATATTCACAGCTCAAATTGAAAGTTCAATTTTTTTTTTTTTTTTTTCTCCTTCAAAGGCACAAACAAACTATCTACTGCCGAGAATGTCAAGGATATTTTGGGGAATGACTGGTTAAGCAAAGAATTTACTTGTAGTTAGGGTAAGTTTAACGGGTGCAAGGTTGTAAACTAAATTTGAAGCCCATTCAACAGGTTTGCTGCAGTCTCCTTATGCGCACCAGCTCAGCCAGACAGAACTCACCCAAGAATGCCACCGTTTGCAGAGATTTTATTGACTCCAGAGGTACAACATTGTCTTGAACACATCCCATTTACCAGTCCAAAACACCACTGCTGGCTGTCTTAGGCTGTAAAGCACACACTGAGCATGACGGAGGGGGGAGGCAGGAGGGGACAATGCAAACTGTGGCTTATATTACGTACAAAATACATATTATATTATATATAAAGATAAGAATGAGTAGGAATGATGAGACTTTTAACAATTACTCCAAACAGAGATCAAAAAAAAAAAAATTAAAATTTTGTTTTACCTAGTATAAATTGCAAGTCTCATCCTTCTATTAATAGAGTTTTGATGTATGCGATTCTTTACATTTCAGTTTCATTATGCTTCTGTAACCTTTTAATTCTACTGAACAAGTCAATATATAACACATTAAAGTAATTTTAAAAACAACATGTTTTATTTAAGGAAGCAAAACTCTCTGCCTTAGCCTTCAGCAAGCAAAATATAACCCTGCTACCCATTTCTCTTTCTGAGCAGACAAATAAGTCCAGGTTAGTGCAACAGCAGTGGTAGAGACCTTGCTACGTGGGAAGGATGAGGCCTTCACACCTGGAATGTATCGCCCATGCCACGGGACACAGAACGAGGCCGATCCTTCCTCAGTTACAGCTGAAGGAGCCACCCGGGACGGCTCCCCGGGGGTCCGGACCCCCAGTTTCTCCATCGTTATACCAGCCCTCCTCAACCTCCTTCATTTGCACTTTTTAATGTATCTTCTTACCAACGTACACTCTTCCAAAATTAAGGCGACTTTTGTTGCTGCTGGCATGGTGTTTTTTTCTTTTTAAACTACATTTACACACCTTTAACGAGTCCTTTGCCATTCCTACAGCGGTCTTTGAGAACTGCAGCAGTAATTCTCCTAACACTGCCCCAAACTCTTTCTTTTTGCTTGCTTTCAGCAAAGGCTTTTTGAAGAGACCTTGCCGCAAGCCTCGACATAAAACATCATGGAAACACAAGATGCCAGTAACTATATAAGACTACGTAACACCTGCAACATTATACAAAAGAGCTCATACGGATTAACCGACTGTCCAGAATTGATCCCTGCAAAGCCATTTGAGTGTTGGTTTGTATCTCGTGAGCAGCTGGAAACTCTCTGGATGCTCAAACAGGGTATTAGGGCATGGAAAAACTTCCTTTAGAGGCATAGGGGCATACAAAGAAAGAAGGTATCTCAAGTCAACGTAATAGTACGAAGAAAGGGAAGGCAATAAAATGCATGAAAGTTGACACTTAAGTGGTATATAAAGACAAAAGTGGCAGGCATGACAAAAGTGTAATCAGAAACCATCACTTGATGGGGTTTCAGAAAATCACTACTAAAAGGAGTGTCTGGATGAATGTGCATCACCGGAAACAATCTCGGCGTGGTATTTAGCAGTACTGTATAGAAACCAAGGTCTGACAAAGAAAGAAAGAAACAAACAAAAAGATCTATTTTTGCCCCTCACAGGCAAAAAGGAGCCACCTTAGCCCACTTCTGAAGTTTAGAAATTTCAGACTCAATATCTCGGAGTCCTCCAGGATTCAGGGGTTTTCTGTTAGTTCTCATCATTTGCTCTGCGTCAAGACCCATGACACAAGGGGTGAGAAACAACAAGTTTGAGTCACGAGGGAATTAAAATTTCCCTCAGTTTATTACACAACATGAAATCCCCCGTCTCCTCCTTTCAGAAGAACTGATGTACCCCACACCGTGGTTTTGGGGTGTCCTTGGAAAACTGATTCCCAGACAATCACAGAAAGCCTCAATCCAACCCAAGAGAAGAGAAGTTCAACCTCCTGCCAGACTACTGCCTACATTTCTTCAGTTAAGGACAGAGCAGCCCCGCACTGAGCAATGCAATTCTCTGCACCAAGATCTCGCCTCTCCTCCTACCATTTCGCAAGGAAAACTTGGTCAAAACCCACAAACAGTCCCGTCTTCCTTGTACACGGGCACATCTGTTTTCGAAGCCTTGCAGCGGCACACCGATGGCTTCACCTCTGCAGAGCCTGTGTGTTTTAAATGGTGCGGTTTTAAACAGTTGCATTTATTACCTGTATTTTCTTCCGTATCTGCATTGACAATTTTATAAGTGTAGCCCAAAAATCGTAAGAGAAAGTTACAACCGGGCTTAGGCCATTGTAGACTCAGAGGCTGAAAGATCTTTGGCCAACACAACTATCTACATATTAAGTGGGATTTTAAGGGGAGACCGAAAGACAGATCTGAAATATTTTTTTAATCAGTGCTGCCCCAAAAATCAACAACTGAAACATATGAGTAGATGCATGCAGAAGAGGCAGATGTCCTCTAAAGCAGATCTCTACTGCAGCCACTGCCAGGGAAAATTTTCCTCCACTCCAACACAGAGCGAGCTGTGGTCCAAAACCACACGAAAAACATCATCCCGAGGGTATTTTTTTAGAAATACAATGAAACAGCGACTTTCATCTTGAAAGAGAGGAGGATTATCACCAGGAGGATGGTGGCAACCCCTTGTGCTTCCCCTGCCACCCACCGAGGCTGACTCACGGGTTCTTCCCAGCTTCATTCCCCGTGCTGCTGGCCCAGCCATCTGAGCAGCTCTTTCTGGAAACATATCACCGTTTCCTTCAGGGTTATGTTCCCACTTTCCGTATGTGTCAAAAACAAAATCACCCACGAGAAAAAAGGGAACTAACAGCAGTGTATGCACATCAGTAAGCGTCCCGTGATCCTCCCTCCGCACGCTCTCTCCCAAGGCTTTGGGATAGGATCCCTGGATCGGTTCCTTTGCACGTAGGATCTGAACAGTAAAATGGTCCATGAATAAAAGTGTGATTAAAGCACTTTTTTCTCCCTCCACAAAAGCAAGCTAACAAGGCAAGGCGCGTGGCTTGCCCTAGATTAGCAAGTCAGGTATCTGAAATTATTCCGGTGCTTGACAAAGAATAGACAAGATATTTTTTATCTGAGCACAGGAGAAACCCCGCAACAGGCTCTGTTTATTCACAGGTCTGAACTTCTTTTCAAACAACAGAAAATTTAACCCTCTACCTCTCCAAAACTAAACCTCAACTGCTCTCACCCATTATTCAGGTTAGATTTCAAGTGGTTTTTTTCAGGGTGCATCCTTCATCTGTGCTGTCCCTTGAGCAGACACACAAATGTCCTTTAAACAGTGCAAATCTGTCAAAATCAGTCAAATCCGACCACAGAGGTTTTTGGGCAGTGACACGTGCCTCTGTTTTGGGTCAGAACTGTTGTTTCAGACATCCAGCCCTGCAAAGGACCCTGACCTCCTCCGTTTATTTTACATGAAGAGCGGCTGTCACAACATCTTGACACAGACCTTATCCATCACACGGCAAACACAGTGCACGCAATCTTCAATAGTGCCACGTTATATGATTATGAATTGAATTCCGGTCTAATTTTAATAGAGGTGACTTGTCACCTGCAGGCACAAAAGCCAGTGCTTCTCAGTTTACCACAGTGTTGGTACTTACACACAATTTCTATCAGAGTAACACATCCCCCACGTGCGGGATACAGGAGCTCTTAGATGTCTCCACTGAAGGGCTCCGTCCAGCTTGCGTCGCCTTCTGCAGCCAGCTTGCCTGGTGGCCACGCAAGACCTCACACATTAATTTAGGGGATCCTTCAGAGCAGATAATCTATCATGCGCAAGAGCGTTGAGTATCTTCCATATTACTCCTTCACCTGTTCATGTTTCAAAGGGCAATGCAGCATCTTCAATTTCTATTGTAGTCTTTCAGCGCTCCTCACACGCCCCACAGAGCAGGTAACTCTCTCAAAATTCACCGAGAACAACCACAGGGAGCGGCAGAGCTCACCAAAGCACACACAGACATGGGACCAAAACCCTTTCATGTCACTGCCTTGCTGGGGGTACCGGGATGCTACTCACTGTGCAGATGCACGTGTGGCGGAGGCTGTCCTCATGCCATCATTTGGACTGATGCTAAGGTGAAGACACGCTCAAGTGACATATTTTGGGTAGTCCTTAGTACTCTTTGTGGACGTAGGCATTTTTGAAATGTCTGGATTGGGTGAGTAGCAGAGTATTTAAAGTTACTTTTTGTTGTTGTAAACACATCTGCAAGTGCTTAACTTCTGTTCGCTGAACTTTCTGTTCAGATTTAACAGTGATTGATTTATTATAATTAAGCCTCTTGCACATCAGTGTGTGCTTTCTATACTCTGAAAACCTACAAGTTAACTCAATAAAAGGAGAACTCTCCTCCTTCCTCAGTTTTCATCTAGCCGCCCCGTCTCCTTGAGGTCCAGCTGAACTTGTGCTGCGATGACTGGGCAGGAGAAGTCCACCCACACCAACGGGGATATCACAAAGTCCAGACTAAGCCCTCTCATGCTATTTTTGGAAGAGGAAACCCCAACCCTGCAGAGAATCGCTGTGCTTCACCGTGCCTTGACTGCAGAGAGGAAGCAGATACGCAGCTGATAACCAGGAGATGCGTTTGCTACATATGAAAAACAAACCCAAATTAAAAAAAAAAAAAATGAATAAAGGAAGGGCAAAGGAAAAAGACAGGTAGGGAAGACAAACCCAGCGTCCGCAGCCTGCAGTACACAGGAAGGCAAGCAGCAGCAAATGCAAGAATCGCGCCTGCGTTTGCCATCCCAGAGCCGACTGCCGTGCAGCCGGACCGAGCACAGCCCCGCCTGCCACCGCAATCACAGAATCGTAGAATAGTTTGGGTTGGGAGGGACCTTTAAAGGTCATCCAGTCCAATCCCCAATCCAAAACCACCGATTTCTGAAGTTCTGCTTTTCAAACTAATTCTTGAAATTGAGTTATCTACCAGCAAAGCATCCCTTTGGCTTTTAAATACTAAGTAAAATGAGCCAGCCTCCTTCTTCAAAACTCAGTTTTCTGATGCTGCCTTATTTTCTACATGAAAGAAGCACCACGAGTTTAGCATGAAAGTCCCCATCTCCAGGTCTCGTTCTGGCTATCGTATAGCAAGACTTCATTCTTTCTATACATTGCTTCAGTTATCTTCAAAGACACCCACTAACTTCTTGAAAGTTTAACCCAGCAATAAATAGGGCATCAAAAGCTGCACCGTTGGCTGCCTTTCAACCTCCCACTCATCCGATAAATTCATTACCTCTGCATGTTAATACATCGGTAGTGGAAAGAAATTGTAAAGATGGGCATGAAACCCATGAAATATTCATCGAGTAAACACTAAAGAAATTTAAACATTTGGAAAGGACTTAAAAGCTTTACTACTGCAACTCCCAGGCTGCTTTCACATTTAAACGTCATAAAAATACAAGAGGAAGTAAAAGAATCCTGCCCATGATTAATTATTTGACTGCTACGGACGGTGTCACACATAAATAGTCTGTCATGTATTTGATAGCATAAAGTTTTATCTACTTGAAATATACATTTATTTATGCAAATCCAAATAAGATAAATACTGGTTTATATGTATTTAATGTATGATGTAGATGGTAGTGCAACTTCTCCAGTAAACGGCAGTGCAATAAACCCCAGAATATTCTTTTTTTATGAAAGGGAAATTCCATGGTAGCAATTTCATGGTACTCTTGTAGGAAGCAAAATGGCAATAGTGCTGAAAAATTGAGCAACACAGACCAAGCATCCATGTTTAAAACAAGAATAAATACGATATTTTAATTCAACAAATGTTTTAAAAACCAAGTCAGCCAAAATAATGACATGTAATAAATTACAACTACTCCTTTCAGAATCAAAAGCACCTTATCTTTTTGGATCATTCATCAAATTAGCATGCAAAAGGAAAGCTGGATTTTTTTTTAGAATCCTTCAGTTCCTTCCGTATTCTTTTAAATGGAGTTTTCTTGACACTTCAATCAAAAATCTTTATTTTTCTATTAAAAAAATATTGTATTAAGTCACTGGCTATCAAATGCATTAGATAATCCTGTTATCTTGGAAGTTTCTATACAGCAATACATTTTCAGTGTGCACGTACTGGTGTACCAGACAAAACTCTTCTTCACTTCAACTGCAAAGTAATGAAGGCTTTGATATTTAGAAAAAAAACAGTTTAGTCGTACTAATCATTTCTAACATATCACTGAAATTAAGATTTAATTAAAACATGGATGATAAGATTACTCTTATCCATACCATCATACTTAAATTCAACACAATTTTGAATTAAGCTTTGAAGATGAACATCATCTATGGAGAAACTCCTTTTTTACTAATTTTATTAAAATTCTGGGAAGTGATACAACTAACAAGTTACTTCCCTTTCCCAATTCCCATATTCTTACATAGTCAGACCGATACCAGTAACTTGTTATTCTACCGCTCCAGGTGCCAGACAAGAAGCAGGGCACTGACAACGGCTTGACAACATTTCAGCGGAGCCATTTATCAGCAATTTTATACTTACCTAAAATTTTATTTATATTAGCAATTTATTTATTTTGAAGGCTCTAAGCAAAACAACACTAGGATTGCCATTACTAATGGTGGAGCCCCTTGCTCCCCTAGCCCTCCGCTTCCCCTGCGAGGTCTGGGAGCACCCAAGCAGAGCAGTGCTCAGCCGCCTCCGCTGTTCTCCAGCCTCAGATTTTGATGGAAACAAAAGCCAAACACCGAAATTAATATAACCAAGGACCAAAACAAAGCGGCCGTCAAGCCATGCCTGGCATTTGATTCTTGCTTGGGTGTAAAGCTTGCGGGCAGATTAAAAACAAACCAACCAAACCACAAAAACACCCTCCTATAGACAGGGTGTCAATGACTGTCACCTGAAAAGTTATCAAGATTTCACCACCCTGTTTATAGAGAACATCATCAGCTTTACTTCCCTTCAACCAAATTCACGGAGCAGCTATCCTTTCGGAAATCCCCCCCGATGCAAGCATGGCGTCACGCACAGCCACCGCCTAAACAACGAACCACTGCCTGACAAACACCACCCACCAGCACAGGTATTTTGAAGACCGCTAGCTAGGATGAAGGATAAGGACAATGTGCAAGTAAAATATATCATCCTGTCACAGAACATAACAGTAGAATCAGTATCTTAAATAAAAAACCCCAACAAACCCTTATTTGACTCGAATGAGCCCCTCTCCAGGACTGTAATGTGTTAGGACGTAGTTGTAGGAGGGCTTGAAGCAAGAGGAAGAAATGCCGAAAATAGAAATGAGGATGAATAAAGGATGCTGTGGTGGACTGGTGAGTAGAAGATTGCTCTCAGGTCTTTGAAAAAGGCTTTTCTATTTTTCACCTGGCCTAATCTTATGCAGGACACCTGCACTATTATCCATCTCCTCAAGTCTTGCCTTAGACAACTCGTATCATCAGAGAACACAGAACGCAGATAAAGACCGTAGTTCCTCATGACGTTTAAATATTTTCATCCTGTTGTCTAATTGAGAATTTCTTTATTTCATGTTATCTGTGTCCAGGTCCTATCACGCTGGAGATCCACAGTGCCAGCTCACGGGGCGTGGAGAGCTTGCAGCCCAGGCAGGAGGAGACATCCTGGGCTTCTCCACCTCTCCCAAAGCTATCCTGCGCATTTCCCACACAAGGGAAAGAGAAAGTAGAGTGTACAGCACCAGTGATATGGAGATCAAATACAGAGGTCACCTGGCACGATTAGAAGCACGAGTGGGGTCAAAGTCCTGGAAAAATATCCAGGACTATGTCACCAGGGGGACCTCACCAGAAGTCCCTTTCCACACCCGCTCCCATCCCCGCAAATTATGTGATGTCCTTACTTGTTGTTGCTGTTGGTTTTGGCAATTCAGTTCCATTGGGTGGTAAAGCTTGTGCAAACAGAAAGCTAACATAGAGCAGCAGGAGCGAGCAGGAATGTTCCATCTTGGACCTAAGAGAAAACGAAAGCAAAAGATAAATTTTCAGGTCAAATTACTATCACATCAGAACAAAGCTATAAGAAAAAGCAACGTTTACTTTAGATGAGGAAAGTTTTTAAACTTTTGTTATACTCTCCCATTGCCTCATCACTTAACTTTCAGTTTTGATGCAGAAGGAAAAGGAAAATACCAGTTGCACATGCTAAGAATTCACTAAGAACATTTTAAATCCAAGAACAGCAAGGTAACGCTCAGCCATCGTTCAAAGACAACAGAAATCAGGCCAGGAAAGCTACTCTACATCAGTAAAACAGAGCCGCTGAGGACACTGAGGCAAGGAATCTGCAAGTCATTTCCATTGATAAGAAGAAAACTCGTAAGTAGCAGCAGCTGAAATCTTGAGAATAAATGCAAAAATCACGTATTTTTGGTGGTTCCTGCCATAATTGCATGTATTATACCTTCTCCAAAGAGCACGAGTAGGAACAGCATGGGCTGCACGAGGGGAAAGCAGCCCAAAACCCCAGCATGGCCAGATCCCATCTTAAGGGTCCAAGTGACTTTCCTCCACAAGACCAATACCTCTACGCCGCGTAACTTCGACACACAATTTTGGCGTCACAGATGCCAGGAGACCAAAACAAAGAGGAAAAGCTTTTACCGCCAAGCAGAGCAGTAACAACCACAAAGTTTAAAGTACCTGTAACAAGCACCTCTCGGAGTTGCCTTATCCTACCTTGATTTCCTACAGACATACTCGTGGTGCTTCACAGGTACAATCCTTTGGAGAACACGTGTGCCACAGCTCTGAGTCTGCGAGCTACAAAGCATTTCACCAAAGCCTTCCAAATACAGAGAATTTCAGGTTTCGTGAGACGGGAAAATAATTTGCGATGTAGAGAAGGTTAGAGAAAAGGTGTGATGAGAAGGTGCTGCTGCTTGGAAGACTATAGAGAAATCCAGGGAAATTAATAGTTATAGATGAACGAGCTGGTCTAGAAATACTCTAGTCCCTCTAAATTAAGGTTTATGTGGAAAAAGAAAATGTTGTTATTAATTTGCTGTAAATTCATCCAGTCCCTAATAAACACGTTAATTACAAGAGGCTGCCATCTCATCCATTAGCTGGCCTTGCTTGATTTTAAAATACTTTCTTTGGCAAAAACATAACACACGAGCATTACTTTCTGTATTTCACAAATGGCAGAACACATCCAGATGGTGGCTCTACATCCATTGCTAAAATTATAACCACAGTAATACTGCACAACAAAGCTCCCCGACGTTTCAGTATAATATATTTAATATTACAGTTTCCGCAGGACATTATGGAGTACTGCCTAACAACAGAAAAAAATCCAGGGAATTGGCAGTCATTAGAATAACCATAGAAAATCCTTCCTTTCAATGTAAAATGGGATAAGCCACCAGAAATAATCTCTGCATAAGCTCGAATGTATAAAAAACTCCTGTAACAACAACTTTCACACCACCTTTTCGCCACTCTCGCGTGCGTTACTCGGAAGTGAACCTTATTCCCAGCCTCTCCACTATACCTAGGACTATAAACTCAAACTCAACACACACCTGATATTCTTTAAAAGCAAGAAACAGACTTGAAAATTGAATCTCTCGTGCTTTGAAGGGATCCAGCAGTAGCAAGGCTCTGGCCAAGCCAGGCACAGGAGCTGCCAGCACGCGGAGGGCACCAGAAACTGCTGCTGCCTTAGGGAGCACGCAGACCCTTCAAGGGAGGGCATCATCTCATCTGATATTACAGTTCATTATTTATATTATTTTTTTAAAGCCTCTGTAAGATACAGAGCAGCCCTTCTGCCTGCCGAAAGCAATTAAAGCACGCTCAGTTTAACGAGGTAACCCCTTCCAGAAGGGATTGCAGGATGCCTTCTATCCATTGCCCCTAGGATGCTGTTCTAAATTCTTCCAAGCGTTATGAGAATACAGGAGTAAGAAAAAAATAAACACAAAGGTAAAAAGGCAAAATATATTTTTTGAGGAAAAAAAAAATTGTGTAAAACTTTTTTTTACACAGGAGCACACACTTGATAGCATTTCTTTATTCTCGCTCCCCTTCTAGATCCCCTACGGATCTCGCTGAATTTTTTCTTTAACATAGTGAGGGAAGAAATAATAATAAAAAGTATTATTAGCATCCAACTTTATTGGATGTTCCTTTTTTTTTTTTTTTTCCCCAGTCCAGCTTCCTACTGACAGATTTACACATTCAATTTCTTCTACTACTGTTTGTAATTTAAGCAGCCTAGATGTCTTACGCTAACAGGCTCAGCCAGCAGCCAGGTTAAGCCTGAACTTGCCATCCTTGGGATGAGATAACTAATTACGTGCAACAGCTTACCGCAAACTCTGTCTACATTGGCTACGCTGTATTTAGCATTATATATAACCTTCCAAAATTTAACAGTTTAGAATTATAAAGCAACAGTATGGTGGAAGCTCAGAAGACGCAGCAGCAGTTTATGTAAACCGAAGGGAAGGGAAAGGAAGGAAGAGGATTTGGAAATCTGGAATAAAGGCAGAATAAACGTGGAATCAATAGGGAAAGGGCTGGCGTTGCCAGGAGCAAGGTGCTGAATTCTGCACTTCACTGACTGCAATGCTTTACACCCTCGGCAGAGGCTGCTTCAATCCACCGGACTTTCGGGTAATTGACACCGGCAGTTACAGCGAGCTGCTTTGCTGAACGATTTTGCAGTGCAGCACCGAGCTCAGCGGCTCTCCGTTAACATACACCCAGCTCTTAAAAAAAAAAAAAAAAAAAAAGGAAGAAAAAAAAATTGAAGTTGCTGGCAGGTTTCCAAAAGACTGGAAAGTGTAAGGAACATCAAGGTTTCTCGCAGAATTACTGTTGTGAGGGTTTTACGGATAGAAAACCCACTCCAGACATCTTGCATCTGTTCTCTTGAAAGTGATAAAGTGTAAGTTGAGTATACGGTTGATGCTCCACAATTTCATCAGAAATAAACACACCTACAAAGATCATGCAAATTCCGGGGTCTCATTTTTGGCCGAAGCACTTCGTATTTCTGCTTGCTAAAGAAAGAAGGATTAAAACTTACAAATTTAAACTAAGCCCATTTAGGTGCCGCAGAATGGAGGAGATCCAAGAGACTGAGCTTAGCACGACCAAGTGGCCAGTCCTCCTCTTCAGACTGGGAGGATGGGGAGCTGAGCAAGTTGCCATAACATAAAAATACTGTAAGCTTTACTCTATATGTGTATTTATGTACTTCACACCCAGGACCCCAACGATATAATTTTTTAAAGCAAAAAAACCCCACCGCGATAGACACAGCAGCATTCTCCATCCTCAAGAAGGTACAACGTCATGATACAGTCTGTTAAAGAAAAAAAAAAAAGTAAAAAAATAATAACAAGGCCTCTCCAGAGAGAACAGGCAGGTCAGGCACGGCTGAACAAGAAAGGACAACCGTGTACTACAAAAGAAGCCTCTTGTTGATAAAATCGGAAAGGAAAAGATCCAGGTAGAGATACACTGTCATCATTACACGGCTGTGCTGTAAGGCAACTGCTGCCCCCCCTGGAAAAAGGAATAGGAACTGCTTTCATAACTGCGTGGGGATACAACGTGGTTTTATCTACTTACATCCCACTACCTCCAGCCTTTATTTCATGGACATGTGTGGGTAAGCGGCTCAGGCACTTAAACTTTAACTCCATGGAATAATATTTTTTGTAGTGAAGGATTCTTAGCTATTTCTGGTGAACTGAAGCCTTAAAAAGGCGCTGGAGATTTCTGTTACAACCAGAGTTTTAAAAGTCTGCAGTGTTACAGAAAAATGCTTCTATGCCCAACAGAGAACTTGATACCATGACAAAAAAAAAAAAAAAACACCACACAAAGAAAAAAAAAAAAAAAAAAAGAGGCACTTGTAATCTAAATGCGATCCAATAAGGATCTGCTCAGAAATGAGGGGAGCGCGTGAAGCCTGTGCACAGCTCTTCCCAGCATCGGGATCAGGATCCCCGGCACCACTTCTTGCACGCCCCAAGCAGACGCCACGGGGGATGGCCCAGCTCCCCAAAACGTGAGAAAACGGCATTATTTGCAGGGATTACTAGCTTAGTACACATGCTTAATTTTTATTTTGGCCACAGAACTGAATCCTCATCTGACCCGACAGCTTAAAAACTGGGTTTTAAGAAAACACGCTAATACAACCTTTGTCATGCTGCATGGCGTTGCTGTGGCTGTGTGACTTTCTTCAATTACTCTGATGCACGAGCTACTGCCGAAAGGGTTAAATAGACACCCATTCCCTGCATCCTCCTAAAGCAGGAATAAAACAGCAAAACATCCCATCCAATACAGACGATGGTGGAGAGATTGTCGGGTTTTGGTTTCTTTCCCCACAGGCCTTAGTATCATGCAGCTCACAGGTCATGCCGCAGATTTTGAGTGCTAGAAAAGTAATAATATTCTAAAGGACAAGCACTATCAATTCAGGAAATACAATTAAAAATAAGAGACGTGAAAGCACTGTCACTGTAGGTTGATAAATGCATTGGTACCTGGGACGTTGGCCACACCAAGAGCAAGCGCCTACCCAAAAAGACTGAGAGTTAAAAAAAAAAACAAAACACTCCAAAAAGGGAAGGGGGGGAAGCCCCCTTCTTGCTCTATCTTTTCTCCTTTTGCTCTTCCTGCTTTTCACCCATAAACACCCAAACACAGTCAGTCCTGCTGAAGAACCTGAAGCCCCAGTTGTCTCCAGCTGGCTGGGTGGTTGCCCTACCTGGAGCAGTCAAGCTGGTGTGGTGGTGTCCCCCCGGCCAGGCACCCCGGGCACCGGGAGCAGCTCTCACCTCCCGTCGCGCTGACCGCAGCTGCCTTCCCTTTCCCGAAGCTCTGGCGTTCCCACTGCGTCTCCGCCGACCCATCTTCGCACACCAGGCAGCACCGAGTTATAGTTTAACTGGAATAGCTCTTGCGTGACTTCATTTTTGGTGAGGGCTTTATTGCACCGCTACGTCATAAGGCGGGTACGAAAGCATTACTGCAGCATTTCAAACAACATGATTCATCTGAATTATGTTTTTACAAAATAACTGGGGAAAGAAGTGCTCCTTTCCGTTCCAAAGGAACAGGTGGGAAGTGGGAGCTTGCATGAAGATGAATTCAAGACACGCAGCTTCAAGACAACCGAATAAACAGCAGAGGGTAGCGCCGAGTGCTGGTGGATCCCCCGACCGAAAGGCCAGGCTCTCCACTGCCATCCACACCTTGGGCAGTCGGCATCAAAGCCTGTGGAGCCGCAGGACCTCAGGCTCCTGCGCTCAGCGCCGTGGGGGAGCACCTGCCACCGCTCCATGGGGCATCACCTGGAAACAGGTTTCCAATATTCCTCTTGTTTGGGGTAACCATTCAATAACGGTTTGTTACTCAGAGTCATACATTAAGCCCCAAGCCAAATTTCCAGAAGTTTGGTAAAAGTCCAGTGATTTGACCTGCTTTAAATTTTGGGAGCTTTAGAAAAAATTAGTATCTCTGGTATCTTTTCCTTTTTTTGAATCCCCGTAATTCTGCCTCAGAGACTTAGGATGTCCTAAAATCCAGAGGGGAAAAAATGAAAAGGACTTGAGATATTTATGCGTGCGTTCAGCACAGCCCAGCAAGCAGCAAGAAACTCGAGCAGGGACCTCTCTGCTTGGGAAATGTTCCTCAAAATTCAGTCACGCAGTCTGCTGCACGGCCGTTCCTCAGAGGCAACTCAGAAAACACCCCGTGATGAAAAGTTAAATTTCATCATAAAAATGTATTTTTTTTTTTTATGGGACTGTCTACAGCACATTCACGCTTGGGGTTTTTTGTACATATAAATACAAGCTTTGTTTCTGACCTCTTCAGGAATAGCAAGAGATTTATCAAGGGATAAATATCTAATATTTAAATGTCTAATTTAATCTAACTGCTCACAAGATTATATCTGACAATAACAATTCCTCATGTATTCTGTACAAATACCTGCAGTAAAGATCATTTAAAGGAGATGGAAATAATTAGATTTAAAAAACACAAATTAGAATAACCACTTACACGTTAAGAGATTGAGCGAGGCAAAGTACCAATTAACCGAATAAAATGAATTTCCATTTAGAATAATCAAGCTTGATAGACTGTCTTACTCGCTTAGTCACTTCATCTCTAATCCAGGTAGACAAATTATTACATTTGCTTTCGTTTTCAGGTAGGAGGAGGTCAGCACATGCAGCACAGAGTACGCGGGTGACAAAGAGTTACAGCAGACAGTGGAGAAATGGTGATTTCTGATCTGCCAGAGGCCAGTTTCTCAGGGAAGCACACCAGAAATCACGGCACGCGCACTCGTGGGCTACATGCAGCTTAACAAGGATTTATAGAGAAAATACGTTACCTGTTCAAAAAAGTTATCTTTAAAGACACGTAACTCAATACAGACAAAATATACCACTTTTCTGATAGTAATTTTTAAATTCTCCTGACCCGACAAAGCGGGTCCTATCTGTCTTTCTCAGCATCGTGAGCAAGTCCCAAAACCCAGCCTAGCACGGCTAGCACTAGTTCAAATCCATTTCAATTAGCACGGCGGAGATCTCCAGTGAATATAAATGACTGGTTGTCACCAGCAGATTAAGCACTGCATTAGCAGGTCTGCTCCGACAAGGATTAAATGACAGTGTTGACAGCGGGGTTGACATGCCACCAGTACAAAGTGACATTTGCCACGTTAAAAACGGCGAGGAATTTTGCAATCAATCGCATTCTGCAAACGCACCCAGGACCAGGAGGCAGCAGTGTTGGGTATGACATTGATCTGGTTTCTTCTATTTGCTTGGGGTTTTTGGTACTATTGCTCACCAGGATTCCATTCAAAGCAGTTATAAAGATATGCTATGCGCTAAATTGTATTAAAAAGAGGACTGGTTTAGATGTGTTTAAAACCAGGAACATAATGAATTTTGACTGCAGCCTTTAGTTTGGAAAACTATGCATATCTCGCTCATGTACTACGGATATGGTTTATCTTCAGCCCCATAGCTCTGGAAATGAAGGGAAAAAAAAAAAAAAAAGATTTCTTTTCCATGCCATGCTGAGTGACTCTCAAGGAAGCAATACAATGGCTGTGAAGATTTTGGGACATCATATCTAAAACCACACAGGTCAGACTTGGACTAGTCAGCTTTCATATCACAAAAATTCAAAATTAAGAAAAAAAAGCACACAAACAAGAGAAGGAACTACAGCTTCAGAGAGAGAGCGATGAAAATTATTTTCCATTTCAAAACTGTATTTCCATACTGCAATATAAAAGGTTAGGATGATTAATGCATTCTCTCTCACACAGACGTACATTTACTCTCCAACACTTTTTAAAGCACTCTTTTGCCAGTTTTTGCAGTTGTCTGACCAGCTTTTGTAGGAAACAACAGTCTCAGCGGGTGCACTTCTGAAGTAATTGTAATCCATCTCCACTGGCCAGCACCGAGACCAACACTGATTTAAACTGAGCTAGGGTAAGCCAGTCCACACTACCCAGAATAAATGAAATCTAATTAATCAGGATGAAGCCAGCAAGCAAATTATAATTTATAAAATAGCCCCCCACCTGCTGATGCAATAACTAACACTACTTGTAGATGCAGCGTTATTTTCAGATGTGATGAGTACCATTATGGATATCTGTCTGTCAAGCCTAGACGGCTATAACCAGGAGCTACAGATCCAAAGTCAATGCACCGAGGACACTATTTCACAACTTTCTTACTTGATGGACAGAAAAGTGTTTAAATATTCCTGAAAATATAAACGAAATTCCTGTAGCTCCTTCTGTTATTTTAAAAAACCAACCAACCAAATATGTATGTTAACTAAAAAAATCCCCTAATAACATATTTTTAGAAGATTCAAACCTGTTATGTCATGAACTGAGGCTTTAATCAATAAGGAGCAAGTTAAAATAACTCCTCTCTAAAGCTAAGTGTAAAGTCCCATGATTTCGGTGTAATTAATTAAATGAGTCATGGTTTATTTAGGTATTTATACAACCAATAGAGCTGTTAAGTGCTCAATAATACGGCGGAGCAAGAAGGGCCTTCTTTGTAAAAGGCCCTTGAGAAATCACTGAGGCCATTCCCCCACCACAGGCTGGACCGACTGTACCTACCCCGTTGTTGACACGTTAGTCTGAAGTGTGCATCCAGATCTCCAGTTCCTCAGCATCCCTCAGCTCCGTATTCCAGTCCTCCACTTTTTCTCTTTTAAATTTCTCTTCCCTGTGCAGAGCCAGCCCCCCGCTCCTTCTCCCCGTACCCGGAGAGATGGATTACACACCATTCCCATTTGAGCTCCCTATGCTTGAAGACAGGCATCTCCCTTTAATCTTCTCTTCTGTAAACTCCTTACCGGCAGCAGTTCTTTCAGCCTCTCCAAACAGATCACTTCGAAACCCCAGTAATTCACATTATCGTCTTCTGGACTCTCTCAGCCCAAGATCCTTCCCAAAGTCCTGATGCTCTGGAAAAGGCCTCATCAGCCCAAAATTCAGGGCTACGATCAGTTCGCTACCTCGTATTTCATATATTTTACGCATCGTGACACAGGAAGGATCAGACAGGTCCTTTCCTAAGTTCTCCTATGGAGGCAAACTACCTCAGCAACTCGCACGGTGCAGCTGATGACTTTGCAACCACTTTGCATCTGCATGCCGTCCTCCCCACAACGTTCCCCTAATTAGCCCAGATTGCTTCGAGTGCGTTAAGACAACACCTCCCACGCAAGCCAAGCCATTAATAGTCATAACATACAACAACGTCCAGGCTACTCTGAAGGCTACACACCTGCACTCTTCAGGATGGAGTTTTTCTAATTAGTAGCTGCTCTGAAAGCACCAGTTTCTCCACATCCCATCTTTTCCCAACGTGCTTCTGAGAAAGCTTTGAGACAGGGGCAAAACCCATCTACGTCATCATCTACGTCATCATCTACGTCATCATCTACGTCATCATCTACGTCATCATCTACGTCATCATCTACGTCATCATCTACGTCATCATCTACGTCATCATCTACAGGTTCTGCCAAAATCCATAAGGCACGTTACACTGCCACAGGAAAAAGCCTGATTTGACAGGACATGTTGCTCCCTACACATCCTTCCAACAGTTTCCAGGGGTTTACTGATGTTTAATTGTTTTGGTATTTTTCCTGGAAATGGAGGTGAGCTGACCGGTCTGTGAAACCTCCAGCTCCTCCTCGTCTCCTTCCCAAAGCGGACCCACGTAATGTGTGAGCCCTCTGCCCGCTCACACATCTCCTGGCCCCTGCGAGCTCCCAGACACAAACTACCCGGAGATGCCAGATGAAGATTTCACACAGGCCACCTAATTTGAAAATACTTAACTTCACCTGAATGCTAATTTGTCCTTCCCTTGTCACAGCCCGAGTTCCCATCCCTGCACCCCTGTTACCACGATGTGCTGGCGCCCGGTGGGTTTGGTTGCCCATTCCCCGCTCGTCCCCAGGCAGGGGCCAGTGCCCGACACGCTAAGCATCTTCTGCCAGGAAGGAGAGCTAAGCCAGCCCTCTTCCACACGTTCTTTCACCTACCTTTAGCATTCACACAGGCAGCCCCTGAAGGACCATTTCTTTCAGCGATACTTAAGCCCAACCACTCGCAGTCATCTCGTGAAGGTACAGCTGTAAAGGAGCAGAACGACATCAACTCCGCAAAACCAGAAGTCTCTTCAGAAACCAGAAAGTTCAGGAGAAGTTGATTCTTCGCTTTTTGGTCCCAGGGAGAGACGCTCTCCCTCATGTCTTAACTGCAGTGCACGGTCCTGCCCTCAACCAGCAAAGCGCAGCTCTGGGGAGAGAGCTCCTCGCTGCAGTAACAACCTTGACCTGAAATGCCAGGTCTGAGCCCAAATTCCACTGCATGACAGCGTCAGCTGGAGCAGAAGCAGCAGAAACTGGAAACCAGAACAGCAAATCCTGGAGCTCTACGCCACCATCTCTCCACCTGTACGTGTCCAGTGTCACCACCCCGATAACCTCATCCTACCCACTGTCCATGCTCAGCGTCACACGCCGGCGCGATTCTCAACCAACTGCTTCCATGCAAAGCACAAAAGCTGCTGTAAAAGTATTTCTTGAGCTGAAGGAGATTTCTTGAGCTAAAGGAAGAGCTGAATGAGTTGTCTGCAGTATTTAAATTGCAGCATTTCTGCAGGCTCGTCAGCTAACCCTCTAACGTGAATCTCCGTCGTACGACGTTTTCACAGGAAGAACAAACTATTTTCAGTTTACTGCCATTTTCTGACTTCTACCGTGCCGTTGGGCTTGGACTTATTCCCTTTTTTTTATGACCACTTTCACCATTTCCTTTTTGCTAATGTGCCCAGTTGCAGCAGCGGTTTCTGCAACGCCGGGCTGCGCGCAGGAAAATTAAGCACTACGCCTTGCTCTTAGTCATTAGCGAAACGACTTACGGAAAGAGAGCCATACCTGCTCTGACTGCCGCTGAATTGATGAAATAGTTAACAGAACATTTCATGTTGCATTAGCGGTATCACGAGCCAGTCACGCAATTTTATATATAGAAAAGCTTCTAATCAGTGAGGAGCCAGCCCTCCCCTGGCCCCCGTTCCCCGGCACAGGAGACAATTATATCAGCGTTTTGACGAACATTTGAATAACCCTAGCTTTTGGAGCGCACAAAGAGGAGCTGATCTATTCAAAGACAGCGTGGGAGAAAAGGCCTCATCTTATTTTTGGCAGAGGAGGTTTATAAATTGCCTGGGCTCTCACTGCTAACCTCAACTTGCCCCGTCAATCCCTTTCCTACCCCAAATGTCTAGAAATTCTAGATCAGAGGCTAAATCCTACAAGACGCATTAAAGTTTAGAGACAGATACTCAGCACAGAAGAAATTACATCCAGATAACGAGTTACAACTTTAAAGTGAAAAGCCTGGGCAAATCTGTCGCCAGGACGAGCTCTAACCCGTGGTTAAGGAGAGGGGCAGCGGTGGCACGGGCAGGACGCCGGTGCTGAGTCAGCAGGAAGCCTACGCTCCGGCTACTGCCACCGTCCCCGTGGCACGGCGGCCCGGAGCAGCACACAGAGAGGAAGCGGTTGTGACTCCTGGGGTGGTGGTGGTGGTGGCCCACCTCGCAGGGCAGCTGCGACTCCTGGCCACCGGTGCCACAACCGCACACCCACACCCTGGCCCACCCCACCGCCGCCACGGTCCCCGGGGGGACACTCGTACCAGCCCCAGCGTGAAGAGTTGCCCAACACCCAAGCGGAGGATCAAGCCATGAAAGACTGAGTTGAGATTAAAGCACAGAACGTTGTTACAGTGAAAAAGAAAGAAAAAACATCGGATTATTTTAAAAGTGCACGTTGTCTACCATTAGGTCTATGCCACAGCCATTTTACATTCCTACTTCACATCCAAATGTGTCTCACTGCATAAATATTCATTGTCCATCCTTCACGGTCTCATTTTAGATAAACAAAGATCTCGGCAGCAAGGCTCTATTTTGAATTATTTACTATTTTACCTGCGAGCTCACCAAAGGAGTGACTTCATTAACACAGAAACATGGAGAAGGAGAACAGACTCATCAAACAGACCAGTGCTGTCAGGGCGCTAAGCAAACAAATCAGCGTCGACCAACAAAAAAGTTCCAGGACTTGCTTATGAAATCTCACAGGAACAAACATTTCGGGAAAAACACCTCGACTGATTTAAAGTCTTGTTAACGTCCTCTATAATACTAAACAATTGCTACCCATACCCCAAATTAATTACATTTTACTGAATACATATGGAGAACCTTTCCAGCAAACACAAAAATTTGCATTTACATTTCTGCAGGTTTCCAGCATCCCCCTCTCCCAACAGGCCTGCGCCGGAGCCTTCAGTCACAAATTAGGGTCACCTTTCCCTGTGCGTTGTCAGCAAATGAATCTGCGACGCCTTTCAACCACGGCTCATACATAAATTAGGCAGTCTGTGATTGATTCGCAGGAGAAACCCTCGAGCAGCAGAGTGAAACACCAATAAAATCTTACAATTAACTTGAGAAGTTGCCTTTTGTTCCGTCCCAGTGGTCCTTTTATTCTTCAGTTGCAGAAAACATATCATCATACAGATGCTCCCTTGTAATAGATCTATATGAATATTTAAAATTGCTTCTTGAAAACGAAAGTTAATTATATATGATGGAAAATACATACAGACGAATTATACACCGCATAATGGCCAGATTAAATGCTTGTGTTCCAGCAGCAAAGGATTTCATTTTGGAGGAGGGAAGGGGAGGAAGGGACAAAACCAAAAGCACAAGCGTGTGCCCCGTCTGCATATCCAGACAAAGCAGAAAAGGAGAACACGGCATCTGGATGTTGGAGGCTTCACTCGTAACGCGCCCAGGAGGTGTAATACAGAAAGGAAGGTAGCAGTGTTACGGCTTAAAGCTGTTCAGCCCAGCAGGGCTTGGAAACCTTTCGGGTGTATCCAAAGCCCAGCGTGGCTTTGCACTGCAGAAACTCAAACCCAAACAACGTCCCTGCAGCAAAAGCAACGCTCGAGGTCCCAAGTGAAAAGGTGGATTTCATGGTGCGTCCAAACATGGGGAACTCAGACACGGCTCTCAGTGCCGTCATTAGCCTTGGCCATAACGCACAGCCTGTGTACTAGCTCACTCCCGATCCTTCTTCCACTTCTCTCCCTCACCGTGACCTGAGCTCCCTCCACACCAGGTCCTCAGAGCTCGGTGGCTGAGAGCCCCACATCCCACCACGAAGCCCACAGCCCCTCCGGGCGGGAGGCAGCACCAGAGGCACTCTTCAGAGCTGATCTGGTGAACCAGTTATTATCCGTGAAGAAAAGGTAAGCAGCCAAGCCTTGGGCATATTATTCAGGGTCAACTCCATCGCTTGGCAAAATGAAAGACATAAGTATTTTTTCAAAGCTGAAGATTGAGATGGACACTATCAACATTAAAGTTAATAGTAAAGGTTCTCCTTGGCTGCTGTGGGAGGTCGGCTCACGGGTGAGACAGGTCAGGAGCTCCAGCCCCACCACAAAGCTGGCATGGCTCAGGAGAGCTCAGAACTGCTCCTCCCCCTGATTTACTGTGGGAGATAGCTCCAGAGCTGCCCAGACCAGCTGCTTCAGGTAACCTGCTCGTCCTCCTCTCCTCCTCCCTGCTCCGTGTCCTCCACGGGATTCCCCTGCTCTGCAGTTAACATGTCCGATGTGTACTTTGAGTAGAATAAGTTCTTGGTTTTAAGCCTTCAGCTGCTTCCTATGTACAGCAATATAAATTTTTAGCAATCATAAAACTGGAGAAATAGTAATGGTACCAATGTGTTTCAAGGCTTATAATTACTCTCATAAGCTCTGCGCCGCATCTACACATGGCTGATAGCCTCCCTCCAGCAGATCCACTGGAGCTGCCAAGACCAAAAGGAAGAATTTATTTACACTGAGGGTGGTGAAGCACTGGCACAGGTTGCCCAGAGAGGTGGTGGAGGCCCCATCCCTGGAAACATTCCAGGTCAGGTTGGACAGGGCTCTGAGCAACCTGATCTGGTTAAAGATGTCCCTGCTCACTGCAGGGGGTTGGACTGGATGACCTCTAAAGGTCCCTTCCAACCCAAATTATTCTGGGATTCTGTGAAGCCCCCTCCTCCCAGCACACACAGGCACAGCTGGGAGGCAATGCCAGAGGGGCTGTATCAGCCGCTGACTGCTGCTCTAAAATACAAAGGGTTTGATAGCACAAGGCTTTACACGTTCTTATGTGCTTTGTCTTCCTGCCGCCCCACTTGTTCCTACTCACGCCAACACAACCATACATCATACTGCCAACCGATCAGGTTAAAATGAGAGGGAGAAGGAAGGAAAGCTTATTTTTTTCTTAAATCTGAACCAGTTTAATGACCAAACTCACAAGCATAGCCCAACCAGCGGCTGAGCCAGTGAAACTGCGGTGCCCACGTCCTGCAAAGCAGGCACAGGCAAGGGACCACAGAGCACCAGCAGCAAATACAGGGCAGGGCACCTCAGACCGGGACCGGTATCTGACCCAGCCTGGTCAGGAGTAGCTTGGCCATGCCTGCAGATGACACACGGGCTGCAGGTGGGTTTCCACATCTCTCTTTGCTTACAAAGACTGTTTCTTCGCAGCCTCCTTGGCAGAGCTTGCGCCGCTCTGGACCCTGCTGATGTCCTACAGACAGACAGACACCTGCTCTTCAAGCTGAAATAATGCCTTAGCAGACCTTATTCCCCAAGGCCTGCACCCCAGGCTCACCCCTTCCTTTAAGTGCAGAGTATTTTCTATAACCATGCCCAACGCTCTTCTCAACTGTTACGACCTACATCCGTATGTCTGCCCTGGCCAACGTGGACGCCCGTGTCAGCAGCAAGGATGCACCATCCACACCCCGAGCTGCCAGCCAGGCAAGAGCGACTGCCACCGAGCCACGGGCATTCCTCACGGCCGGGAACCCAAACTGTCCCAGCAAAACACCCCTCTGTGGGGTGGTTGGATACAGCTCCTTCACACTGAGCCAGCTGTATCCAAACACTGACAAGAGCATGAACCAGAATCTTTCAAAATACAAGGGCACAACACGATAAATGTCACTTTGGGGATTATTTTTAAAGCTAAAGCAACAAGTTCTTTCTTCGTACATCCCAAGGGCTCAGAGAAAGCATCAGCTTCAAAACAGCACACGCTGCAGTTCACAAGAGGCAAAAACCCATACTCTTTGTAGCCTTTTTTCCTCTGCAGCTTTCCACTTAGGAAATATGTGTGTGTGTGTATATGTATCCGATTTTTTTTTACAAAGAAGCACTAAAACTAAAACCCCGTAACATTTATCCTTCAGACAATCTAACAGTCTTCCTGAGACTGACAGCAGTCACAGCAAAACAGCAGAAAATCAAAGGTTGAGGAGATAGACGGCCACGTGCTACTGGTGAAAACCTGCAGCTTCCAACCAAAACCACTTCCCATCGAGCAGCCAGGCTACGTGGCAAATTAAATGCGTAAGAAACAATTACAAAACTAATGAAGCAAGCTGTGCCAGATGTTGAACTTACGCCCCAGATGATTTCATGTAACACCTGGTTTGTGACGGGTGCCGTATCGTAATAACAGTGTGCGGAAACGTGCACCGAGAGTCAAGGGTAACATCTGTTTGTGTATTTAGTTGCTTGCTGAGCATTCATCAAAAGCCTGATACTCCAATTATTTATTTGAAAGGCATCGCCGTCTTGGGGACAGACGGCAGCTCTCTGCTCTTCCAGCTCCCCTGCACTAAGAACTAAAGCAACAGCAGGGCCTGCGTTACATATATATATACACACCCCATAGCATATGCCACCAGTGTTTGGTATTTCTCTTTTCCTGTGACATTCACTAAGTTAGCAGATAGATTTACTTTATATAACTAAATTTCTGATATCAACAGCAGCAGCTTTAATTCAAAATAAGGCTTTGGGACATGAAACGCATCTGATTTTCTCATCCATTATTAAGTGCTGGGCCTGCTAATAAGCCATTTATCTCAAAAAAAGATGGTTAACAGACGCAAATTCCTAGGGATAGTGAAGTTCTTTACAGCCTAGGGTCTCAAGAAATAAATAGAAACTGCATTTACTATTAAAATTAAACTAGCAAGCCTCTGAGTTATTAGAAATGTAAAATCCAAGCCCGCAGCACGGTTTGTGCAGCAGGCAGCTCTCGGAGCCCGCGTTGTGTCCCAGGGATGCAGGCACTCAAGCCTGGCTGCAGAAAGCGTGGGCAGCATCCCTGGGATGCTGAGTGCCTGCATCCCCGGGTCTCCCCCACACCCCCCGATGAGTTGCTGCGGGAGGGCAGATCACTGCCCCGGGCACAGTTTCAACATCGCCAGGAACAGTGCTGAAAGCGTTAGCACCTGCTGTTCTTCTGCACCAAGAAAATAAAATCCCTCCTGACTAAGCTATCTACAACTTTTCACGGCATAACAGAGGATTAAGGTTTCTCGGCAGGGGGGAGAAGATTTATCTTTGCTCAAGTCTGAAAAAGAAGAATTAGTATCATGAAAGAGGAGCAACTAGGGAAAAAAAAGTTAACCCCGAGAGGAAAACGCTGATGCAGGCTGGAAAAGTCACCAGATAGATAGAAAAATTACATTAGTAACAAGCTCTCTAACACTCTGTGCTCTGCAGCAGTCGGGGAGGTTAAATGCAGCAAGAACTCCCACCTCCTCCCCGTAATACCATCTCTGACGGCAAAACACTGCCACTAGACCATGAGGGCAATCCACCACCGAAACCATCCCTGTAGGAATGCAGTGAATTTTCCATCGTTTCAGCTCAGATCAGCATTGCACTGGTAAAAATACAAGAAAACCCAATAAACCGGTATTGGGCTGAGCTAAGTCCTTGGAGCATCCTTCAAAGCCTTCTCGAGCTTTAAGCTTGCCCTGGATTTGGAGAAACGGAAATCCATTGGAAGATATTAAAACAGAAAATCAAATTACTTTCATCTCTTTGGAAAGAAGTCCTCCCTGAGACACGTGTGATACTCGGAGCCCGGGCAGCTGCTCCCCTCCGGCACTCTGCCAAAAATTAACCTTTTTTATAGAATGAGAAAAATGAGGGAGTAAGGGGCAGGGCAGGAAGTCCCAACTTAAATGCCTGAATTTCCATTGAAAACACCTGCATGCCATTCAGAATTAATAACAGTGGCCACATAGTCTTAAAAAAAAAAAAAAATTCAGTAAGTAGGAGCTCAGAGAAGATTTTCCAAATTCAGATCACTGGACAAATCAGTCAACTCTGTTTTAAAAGGAAATACAAAAATAAAACCCATTAAGACAAAAAAAGGAAAAGAGTCTGATAAAAAAAGTACTTCAACATCTCTGAAGGGCAGCACATAGCCTGCAGCTGCTTATATTAGCATCAATCATTTTTAGGAGTCGAGACTCAAAATTCTGCTGGTTTTAGTGTAGTCAAATACCTTTAAAAATCTATCAATCACTTCAAAGAAAAGAATGATCAGCAAGAAAAGCCCAACCCAAAAGATGATCTCTGTACAGGCAGCAAGCAGCGGTGCAGACCCGCAGAGCCTCCCCGTGCGCCAGCCCACGGCTCAGCCAGGCGATGCCACGGAGCCGCAAGGAGTGGCTGAGATTTTTCAGTTTTGTACAGGCAGCTCTCGGAGCCCAGACCCTCTAAAACTCCAGCCTTGCGAAGCAGCAGTTTTCTCATTGTCCTGGTTTTGGCTGGGATAGAGTTAATTTTCTTTCTAGGACCCAGCATAGTGTGGCGTTTTGGATTTAGGATGAGGATAATGCTGATACCACACTGATGGTTTAGTTGTTGCTGAGCAATGCTGACACTGGTCAAGGACTTTTCAGCTTCCCATGCTCTGCCAGGTGCACAAGGAACTGGGAGGGGGCACAGCCAGGACAGTTGATCCAAACTATATTATATTCCATACCATATGGCATCATGCTCAGTATATAAACTGGGGGCAGCTGGCCGGGGGGTGGCGATCGCTGCTCGGGGACTGGCTGGGCATCAGTCGGTGGGTGGTGAGCAGTTGCATCACTTGTTTTTCCCAGGTTTTGTTCCTCTTTTTGTTGTTTTCCTTTTCATCATTTTTTATTATTATTAATTTAATTATTTTTATTATATTTTATTTCCATTATTAAACTGTTCTTATCTCAACCCGTGAGTTTTCTTACTTTTGCCCTTCCAATTCTCTCCCCCATCCCACCGGCAGGGAGGGTGAGCGAGCAGCTGCGTGGTGCTTAGTTGCCAGCTGGGGTTAAACCACACCACTCATAAACAATCCTTCCAGTTTCATGTAATTTTAATATAGAAAATAACTCAAAACAAAACTGAAGGTTTCCTTTTTTTTGGGTTTTGATTTTGTTTCATTCACCACCAAGCACACCACCGCTTTGGCCGTGTAATAGTTGTCATAATATTGGTCAGAAGCTGCTAAACCACTGTAAGATTGCCTTTTTTCCTATTCCTGCGTTTTTGTACTTATATTTGATACGGAGGTAAGACAGACATCCAGTTCTTTTTATGGATCCAAGGAGTTACTGAAGCAATAGCTTGTTGAGCTACCTGACATCGCTGCACTGAACAAAATCCTTTAACTTCCATGCCGAGTACCCTGCCGAGGAAGCTGGTGTTGCGCATCTGCTCTTGGCAGAGGTACAGCGATCCTGTTCAAAGGCTAGGTTGGGGGAAAATGAGAATTTCTCTTAGAATATGCAATGGTATTTCCATTATTCTCCTAGTTGTCACTAAAAGCAGGATCACAGCATCAAAGCAATGCAAGACATCCAGAAGCACCTTTTTCCAAGCATATTTAAGGTGCTAGCAGAATAATAACTACTAACCCAAACCTGGTTTCCTAGTAATTCAGAAAAGCTGGTACAGACCAATGCTTTTGTGCTATTATTCACAAGGGAGGTGTGCAAGAGCTAACTGCCCAATAAATATCAACTTTTAGCGTTTTAACCATCTTTTAAAAATGTATTTTTAGGGAAAAATAAACACCAAAAATACTGCATCTGCAGTATCTCCAGTACAGAAACACTCTCTCTCAAATGATGCTAAACCCCCTTGCTAAACTGCACAGCACATGTAGGTCAACAACAGCAACAATTTTCTTACCTTTTCATCTCAAATTTACTAGAAATTATGGGCTCTCCCAGACGCAGAAAGTCAGCGTGTAATAATGTCCCTGCCCATCAGGAGCACCTGGACCTTGAGTATCTTAAGTGAAGACTAGAAACCCTAAACTCTGTTAATTAGAAAAATTATTTACATTCTCCACTGTAATTCAAAATATATGGACAAACTCTGAAAAGTCCATTTGCCTTCTATAATTAATCTGCCCCAAAGCTGTGCACTTCAGGCAGAAAGCTTAAGGCTGAAGCCTTTATGCACCAAGAAGCACACAGATAATTTTTCTTCCATAACTTCTGTCTAATGCTGGATGGCTTCTAATTTTTTCTTCTGAATGAAAATATAAATTTCAATACTGGAACATCATTAAATTTTTTTTCCCCTATCTGAAAAACCAGTATCATCACCTGAGCATCCCGACTGTCAGTGACAACAGCCTTAGGCTCTGATCTGCAAGAACTTAACCACTTCGTAATTAATCATGAAACAAAGCTGAGTAGTGAAACACAGGCTATATAGTGTGCTATAGTTATTATATTTGCAAAAATTAGGGTTGTGACTCCTGGTATCTGTAAGCAGCTCTTAGTGTCTGCACTACAGAGTACAGCCCAAGTTCATGATTTCTTATGCAAGTCAACAGAAAGCTTTCCTTAAATAAGGGCTGATGGCTGCATTTTTTCCTTTTTCTCCCTGAAGTGACATGACGAAACTTCCGTCCCCAAATATACACCTCTTCTCCATACATCTGCAGCATGACAGGATGCCTTGTGACAGCCAAAGTTCCTGCCCTGCACACTCCTCTGCTCCTTTCCACTCAGTCCATGCTTAAAGGGGGGGGAAAAAAAAAAAAAAAAAGAGTTACTCTGCCTCCAAGATCTCTCTCATCATCCTTGATGGCTGAAAAAGTCTGTGCAGGCAGTACAATTTGCTGAAATTATTATTTAAGTTGATTTTTCACCTTCACAAATATTTTATTAACAGCATCCTACAGCCGTGCCCCGTACGACAAATGGTTCTTCATGCTCAGGGAAGGAGCAGGCAATGACAGAACCCCCACCTGATATTCTCATTTTTCTGTATTGTAATTTTGCAGAAGAAATAAGGCCTTTGCAAACGCACCCGTCGCTGCTCTGCCCCCTCCTTTCCACAGCCTCCCCCACCTCCCCGATCACCACTGCTTCTCCAAACCCCAGGCCAGCAGCCGCAGGGCCCTCCGGGGAAAGGCAGGTTACAGAGGGGGGGCTCGTACCGGAGAGAACGGCTGGCAGGCAGCGGCAAGCGAGTTCAAGTGGCAGAAAAATAAAATACACAGCAGAGGGTACGTTTGCAGCCTCTTTAGTGCATTAGAGATAGCACCTACAAATGTGAGAACGTCAGAAAAACCCATAAAAATCAGTGTTCATAGTATACAAAAGTTATCGACAGCATCTCGTGAGTAAAGAAAAATGTTTCTCTACCTAGTGCTTCTGAGCCTTAAAGAAATTTGAACTGTTACAGCCAGAAAATCATCGCCTCTGAAATATCCATTCAAAAAAATTAATGAAGATTAGGTATAATATTCAGTCTGACACGGTGCGCTTTAAATCTGTTCTATACCTTCACGCTAAGTTCACGTTACTAATACATGAACATCCAAGACAATGATAAATTGCAAGATTATTAAAGAAACTCTGTAATAAACACAGAATAATGCAAGGGAAGTCCATGCAAACTTATCGGGTCCTGTCACCTTAAAAATCTCCAAACCCCCACTGATTTAGAGGACTAAAGATCGCTTTTATTTAAAAACCTCCCTGTAATGGAATAGTTCTCAGATAAACATGTATTTAGGTCAGCGGCTTCCCCGCCTTCTCCAAAAACCGTGCTACTTACCCAAAATACAGGAATCTCTCGGCAGCGGAGCTGCTGCATCTTTTGACAAAATGCATCGTTAGATCAGGCAAACAAGGTCATATTTATTTTGTTCCAAAGGCTTCACTAAATAACTACATCAGGATTTTCCCCCTCTTCAATGCCACCTAAATATAAATAGCAACCTTCAACACAGAAATAGGTTTTCTGGTCAACTGTGATTATTTGTTGTGAACTAATAACACTACAACTTCTCGTAGCAAGGTTCTTGAAAACCTTAAGGAAAAAAAATCCATGTTACTCACTGCTGCTTAAAACAATACATTTATGCCACAAATTTTGTGTGTGTGAGACCTCATTAGGTGCCAGAGACCTCGCAGCCATGGAAGTCCCACCGTACGCTGTTTTAGCAAGGACAGACTATCTTCTCATAAATATGCAAGCTAACTGCACAACCTTCGCAAGGCTTCCAGCGTCTGAGTATTCAGAAAAGAGCACACTTCATCTGTTTTAGACCTGCTTCCACAATGTTGATTGCTATGTTATCTCTTACTTTCGACTATTCAACGTTTCAGCCTACTACGTTATGCATCCGTAAAGGACAAAATTGTGCCAAAGGGTGCAAATTGCCTGAAATGCATGGATCTATTAACAAGAAAGCCGGGAAGAGCGCTCATAAGCGTTGACAGCACAGCCGACCTGTAGCACTTACGAACATTTCAACATTCACATTCATCTTTGTGCGACTGCCATCCTACAGCACTGCCGGACCATTCCGTCCAAGAGATGTCCAGAAAACAAAAGGAGTTGGCTGGGGGACGTAGAAGGTTTCCCCTGGACAACAGCACACCTCGCGGCTTATTACCACCAACCTTCCCACAGGTTTTATTTCCAACTCAAACACAGAAGCAGTATACGGCACGGGTGCGTTCTGCTTGCAGGTTTTAAATATCACTTAAAAAAAAAAAATAAAATCACAATCTGATTTATTCAAAGCAAGCGAAGTCATTAAGCCCCAATGAATGCTTGCATACACACCACCAAATTTTAAATGCCAGCCATTTTTGCTGGCAAAGAGCTCCTGTTTAAAAAACTAGGTTTAAAAAACTAACGCACAACACAGGGCTAAAGCCAAGTACACACAATATTAGTTGACCAAAGCGTAGCTATCAACAGTTAGACCCTAAAGCAGATTTAAACGTGCAGCGGCATTCCTCCAGCCGCCTTCCTGCAGGCAGCCCCCAGCACGTACCAGTGCGCGGGGCGATTCCTCCCCAGGGGCAGGACTTGGCACATCTCTGCTGAGCTTCACCGGGTTCCTTCTGGCCCGTGTCTCCAGCGGGTCCAGGTCCCTCTGGATGGCAGCACAGCCATCGCGTCCACCAGGCACCCTTCCAGTTGGGTGCTGTTTGCAAATTGGGCAAGGGTGCGCCCTGCCCCATTGCCCAGCCGCAGAATCGCACAGCATTTTAGTAGGGTAGGAGAACAGTATATAGAATTTACGTATGGCCTCCATGTCTACAAATTACTTCCATCGCTACCTATACACTCAGTAGTCACATTCACCAACTCAGAAACGTGAGCAGGAGAGTGAGCTTTTCTTGCCCCAAAGAAGAGGGGAGAATTATAAATTAAATGTCATCGCTATATTTAGAAAACAAGCTCTTTCCACTGCAGTTATAATTATGCGAGTGTCATAACATTTTGAGCTTCCTTGGATAAATAAGTATTATCTACAGGGAGGAAAAAAAAAAAAAAAAACACACAACAAAAAACAAACCAAACAGCATTTAAACATGGCACATTCTGACTTACATTAACAGCTGTATCGAAGAGGTATAGCTTGAAAAGCCCATCCCAGGAAAATCCAGCATAAGGATTCAGAGTCATTCCCTGCTCTCGCCCCTGGGCTGTACCACCCCTGCATCCCTGACACTCCTCAATCCACCCAGTTCCTAAGTCCCACCTTTTGCTATTCCTAGCCCCAGTGAATTCAGAGACTTTTTTGGGTTGGTTTGTTTGCGTTATTAAAAATAATATGTTTTCCTCAGAGCTTTACAGAATGAGAGTTGGAAGATGCTGGATGGCCTCCTTTGACGTGAGAGGTTTACACTTGACCTTCTATTTTCCTTCCTGGATATTTATATCCCGTTGGCTCAGAAAACTCAACAACAGTACGATACGCATAACGACCCGCTAAAGTTAATCTTAGATCCTGCTCCTAAAAGTGTATCTATGGCACTTGGTGCTAACATTTTTTCTTCAATAGTAACTACAGCGATAAATAAGAAATCTTCAGTTTAGCTCTCTCGGCATTTGAGCTAGCTACATAGATGATTCCAAGCAAAATTTATCACTTCAATAATTTTAACATATTGCCTCAAAAGACAAGGATTAGTCTTTCAAATACACAAGCAAAATTAATCCCAAAGAAATTAAACAGCCCCTGAAATGTAACAGTGGCAAAATCTAGCGCAGCAGTGTTTTGAACTGCAATGTGCTTGACTCAGCTTCGCTATGACCCCTGAAAAAGGAGAATTTCCACGTGTCATTTCTAAAATGCATATATGGGTCTGAAAGTACAGCTTTACGGCTCATTTCTTCATCAAAATGAAAACTACTTGGAAAACAATGAGTCTTTATATATAAATAACTCAAAGAACACTTTTGTGATGCACGAACACTGATTTCTAAGACATTTTCAGGATTTTTATTTGTCTTTATACGCCTATAATCTTTAATTCCTTTTAATCAACACAAAATGTATTGTTTGTCTGAAAGTAAGCCAATTTTTATTCGGTAATAAGGCAGCATCATATGTATGAGAAAAGCAAGGCACCAAAGAAAGCTGGGGAGAAGGTATAGGATTACATTTTAACATTTTAAATGAGGACAAAAACTTTGATCCAGGCAATCTGTTGCTTTCCAAGGAAGGTGAACGTACGTGGCTGTCTGCCGGCAGTTCAAACGGGAAACACTTGAACATTCGCTTGCATTGCAGAATAGCTCTGCAGCCCACGCTGAAGTCAGACCGGAGAGTAAATATAACATACAAAAATTATTTTCATTGTCACCACATTTAAATTCCTTCATTATATTATTTTAATGGTGAATAACTTCAGAAAAATGGCAGCTGTGCAGAAGTTTTGAACACATCTGCTGGAATGCACTTAGATATACCCCAAAAATAGGGAGTCCCTATACGCAACACGTACATCGACTTAGGGGAAAGACTGTATCATATTGTGAAAAGCAGCCTAATACGCGTACGCTCCTGGCAATGGAAGCAGTAAGCCTATAATACTTCTCTCTTCCATTCTTGTTAACCAAAGGATTATGATCCATCCCCATCACTGTGTTTTTCTAACCACTTCAGCTAATACAGCCAATACATGTTTATTGAAATTCTTCATGCAAACTCAGCAAAGCCCTTGAAATTTAAGCCAATAGCATTAAAATGATCTTTAAGTCTTCTTTGGGGCTGCTTTAGACATGTATTTTACATAGTCTCAGCAGTAATGTGATAATCTAGAATAATTCTGAGGACTCAACTGCAAATTCACAGAGCATTCTCAGAAACGTTCAAGATCATCTGAAAATGCTCCGTTTTGATGTTAACTTGGGAACAGTTCTTTGAAAAAAAAAAAAAAGAAAAGTAACGTCTAATATCTACTGCTAACATACTTGTAAAGTGTCCTTGGAGATTTGCTTGTTCAAATGCAGTACAACCTACGATTACTGTAATCATTAAATAACTTTCTTTTAGAAGTGTAGCCAGAGAGTCTTCTCCATCTCTTAACGACAGGGAACTAGACTGGACTGCAAGTGGGAACACTGGGCAGGGTTCAACCATATTGACTTTTGATTAAAAGAGAAAAAGGTTTTCTTTACTTAGGTAGCACTTGCCCGAGTAATACGCAGGGCTGAATCTCTGCAGCTGAGCACGAGATCCACAAATTACATATCATTCAGTCAAACCACTGTTTTATCAAACCTGAGAACTTCCAATTCTGTATTTTTAAATATTCTTTAATTGTCAATATTTGTTTTAAGTGACTGTTTACTTTGCAATAAAGGCAACTTAATCCTTGGTCTTAATATCACAGTAGCGATGATAATTGTTAAAATAATAGGTTTGAATGATAAAAATGATGTGTAGTCAATACTCGTGCTATCTAAGCATTCAGAAAAAAAAAAAATTCCACTTTCTCAGGAAGGAAATGGCATATGGAGCTGATCTATCCCACTGTCAACTTTTTTCCACGTATAAACAAACAGAGGAAAACCATCACAGGCTTCAAATGTTAATAAAGGGAGGAAAGAGGTAGAGGTCAGGTCTTTATTGCCAACTCCAAATTCCCCGCCTTAGGAAAGACAGATTTAATGGACCGAAATATATTTCTTGAAAATAACCTAACGGTAAGATTACACTTACGAAAAAAAGTTAGTATGTTTTTCTGAGTAATGATCGCTCGTTATCTTCTTGAGTTCATAGTAAATCTTGGAAGCTCTTTTTACATGCTACAGTGGAAGCAGTACTTCCCAAATTATGTAGAGGGCTAAAAATATTTCAGCAAGTTCCCTCAAAGTCTGAAGTTTCTATGAGAAAAGTAGCTTTCCCACAGATAAATTCACAGTATCCACATCTATAATTTAAAAACAATTCATATTTACTTCTATATATCATCAGTGTGAGTAAGACACTATATCAGGTCTTCAAATCAGGTATAAAGGTAAAAACCCTATCTCTTAGATCTGAAGTCTGGCGCCTCGATACTTTCAAAAATTTCATTGGCCAAATTTCAGTGCCTTTAAGTACCTAAAAATGTATGGATTTAGCCTTTCAAACCAAAACATGAGTAGTTTGTGTAAAGCCAGAGGATAAACCCAGGACTCCAACCATCCAGACCGGTGGGTACTATTATTGGGACACACATGTATTTCCCCACACCAACACTATGAACTAGAATAAAACCAACTTTTATCAGTTAAAATACCTAAGCCTTCGTTTATAATAGCCACGCAGAAATCCAAGCAGGGCAGTGTCTTCATATGCCTTCTCCAGCCTCCTATACCTTCTCCGTTTGCTGGTTGCAGGCTCTCATCTACTCTCCATGGTTCTCTCCTCTCTCATTAACACAGATTCATAGTTAAAATGCAGGAGCCAAAAATAACATGAAAAGATCCCTGATCTTCACCCGAACCCATGTTTAAGAAGGAGCTGTCACTAACTGTGATTAAAAGAGAAAGAGAAGGAAGGAGGTCACCCCAGCACAGCCCCGCTGCTTGCAGGCACGGCACGGCGACGCGGCTCGGGAAGAGCTGATGAACGAATAACCACGCTGTTGGGGCAACAGTCCCCCAGTTGCACAGGACTCACCCCTCTACTCAAAGAAAGATTAAAATAAAATTAAATTAAATTTTAAAATAGCATGGTCTAGCTTGCCAAGCAACCTTGACTTTCCATTAGAAATAGTAAGATGCCTTTGAAATTTTACATTTCATTTATCGGTTAGGCTAAGCAGAAGCTATGTAAAATAGGTGTTATTAAAATGCCATATGTAATATCATATGGTATTTTCTTACACAGTTCAGTGTCTTAGCTAAAGAGGACATGCAATGGTAATTCTATGCAAAATAAGCTCTGACTCAACAGCACACTGCTTTTGTAATTATCAATTTCCCCATTTTTAGTTGCATGTTTCCGAGTTTTGTTAAATTTTTTAAATAATTTAGTAACTTCCTGATTAAAAAAAACCCCAAAACTAAAAAAACCAATAATTTCAGAGTTTGTGTATAAAGAGCTAGAGCGAACTGACACCTTGAGGACTGGCAAAGGAGCCCAATACTAAAATCTCACATTCAGAAAATGACTGGATGCATGGCTACTTCCTCCGATGTCTTAAAACAAACCCAAAAAACTAGACCTTAAACTTCACTTACAGAATCAAGGTGTTCTCATTTTATACACAGCCTTATACATGTACGGACACACATTTCACGGGGGCTACATGCAGAACTGACGACTGTAGCAGACTTTTTTTTTAGGTTGCACTTAGTAGCTTTATAAGTGTAATTAATGCAGTATTTCTTCTATATTTTTGGCTTAATGCCATTTCTTTTTCTTGAACCAGCAGTACAGGCTTGCAAGTACCTTCACCTGAGCATGAGCGAAATAGCCACTGCCCTTTGTTTTTATTGACCAGAAACTTTGAAACAAGGATGTGCTAGCGCTGCAATCAGACACTAATAATAATTCTTGGCTGCAACAAAATTTGAAATCTCTCGTTTTCCCAGAAGGGGCCCTTATTTTCACTGGTTGCCATGGCGATGTTGCAGTAGAGCTGCTATGGGTTTCTGTAGCTTCCCACCCGGCCACGGTGCAAACCGGGGAGAGGAGCCCTTTGGGTGGCAGGGTGCAGCTCCCTCCCCAAGTCCTATCCACTCGCGATATAGAAGCAAACCACCGGCTTCTGCTGGGGCGTTCAGGGCAGGACCACAGAGCCACAACCAGCCGGCGTTACGCGTGCTGCCAGAAGCCGGTACATGAAATGGCAGGGGAAATGCCACCAGGCAGAAACCTCTGCCCTTGCAGCACAGCTTAACTGGAGGTTTCTCTCCAGCAGCTTCACGTAGACTCCACGTAGGAACATTTTCCTAAACCTCTAGAGAAATGAAACTAACCCCCATTCAATTCTTATCCTCTAGTTTCCCACCGAAAAGACAAGGCCTGCATCGCTCCTGCTGTTCTGCGCAACTTGGACGTACTAAAATATTTACTTGAGAACAGTCTCCATTTATTCCAGCAAAGTTACTGTTGAATCGGAACAAGAGACGCATTTATTCACATTATTCACGTTACGTTAACTTCCAGTCCGGCTTGCTTTTGGTGCACCCCAAGCGGCATGTTTTCTCCTTTCAGAAGACTTTGGACCACACCATTACTAAGAGGTCTCACGTAGGACAACAGGCTTCAACTCATAAATTCAGGCAGGCAAAGGTACAAAGTCCCATCACCCACAGTGCTTTGCTCAGGAGAAGTAAAGCCTCATACAAGCCGGCTACTACATTTGTCTTTGCTTCTGGAAGACTAAAACAGGGGCTGGCGCGCTCAAAACATGCTTTATCCCCCGTGGAAGAGGAATGAGCAGACCGCGGTCTGATTTACTGACAGGTTTATCCGCTCTTAAATGGGAATATCTGGCGAGAGCAGCAAACTGCAGGTTACAAATCACAGCTGGGGCAAACCTCTGCAGCATCCCGACAGCGGCTTGCTTCTGCAGAGGAGAGGGCTGCACCCCTTCTGCAACACCCCCGAGTCCCCTGGACATGATTCACTGCCCCGAGTGACAGCTCTGTCCTTCCCCGAAGCAGCTATTCTGGGGGAGAAGATGGATCTCCGGGAGACGACAGATAATGAGGCTGCAACAGCTTTTTCTCATCCTGCAAGTACGACTGCTTCGAGATCCGTGGCCTGTATATACGTACACCTACATTTCCACCCACCATTTACAAATTATTGATCTTTCAGACTATAAAGCCCAAAATGAAAATCCAATTCAAACTAGTTTACATCCTAGAGTCACACCTTTCCAATAGAAAACATTTTATTAAATTAAGGAAAGTCAGAGTAAGCGCAAACTTCTCCAACAATTCCTGATGCCAAACTTAAAATAATCGTGTGCCAAGACAAACTTACAAATTTACAAGACAAAAAACCCCCAAAAACCGAAAAGCCCCCAACAAGCTGCGGTTTTCATTTTTGTTCTCTTCCTTTCCTAATCATGAGAAATCGTATGACACCAGCGGAGTCATCGGGAGAATATCTAACGATTTTAAACCTGATTATAGATCCCTAATGAACTGGTTTGCACATGCAGTTCCTTGCAGCAACGTGTCACTTGCACCGATCTGCCACGTAACATCGAACCAGACTGTTTAATGTAATGCCCTTCGGATACAAATGTGAGGGGGCTTAACAGACAGGTTGAAAAAAAATGAAATAAAATTTAAAAAAATTAAAAAAAAAAAATCAATGAAGAAAGCTGCTTCCTTCCCTTTTACTACTCACGTTTTAAAAAAAAAAAGAGGTCAAATCAATGCAGTCGAAGCTGGCTAAAACTGTGTATTTAGGTTATCTTGCACATCCCGCACTGTCAGCATGATGCGCAGACGCCCAACTGGGCTTCAGCATCAACCCCCCCTCATCTTGCTGAGCAAAGCCACTTCTGCGCCGTAGCCCGATGCGTAAAGCAGCACGCTTAGCAAACCAGGTAATATAGCAGTAATACAAATAATTAAATAAGCAGTAATATATCAACTTCTTATGTAAGTATATACTGGTAATCATGGGGTGTAACAAATGTTACTGGGAAAATCCTGAAGAATCAGTGACAGAAGAACACCACTGCTGAATCCGACCACGGACAAGGCTCCCGGGGCTGCTACACCTCCCCTTAACACACAGAGCCCGCCAGAGTCGGTTTGTTTGCAACATTAAGGTTTTTAGCTGCAAGCCAAGCTGACAGCAAACATATGTGCAAATACTGCCAATCCAGACAGTGAAGCCCAAACAGTTATTTTGTAATAACCGTAACATTTTTTATTTTGTATTTCGGTTGCGCACAGACTGAGTTACAGTCAGTGTCCACGTCGGTGAACATCACGGGGACATTACAGCTGCTTTTCTGAGGGAGAAACAACTGTGTAAGATTACCATCGTGAATAACCACCTGAAAGGTAGATATTCCCTAATTCACAATACCAATGTCTTTTCTGACCTCATAGACTAAGAGCAAATAAAAATGAAAGGTTCTGCTTCCTCCAGACCTTTTTTATACCGTTTCAACATGCCTGGTACATTATTCTGTGTGTGACATTCCCCTTTTCATCCCAACTTTGCCTGACAGCTGTAAAGCTCGGTTTAGATCTCGGACCGCAGTTGACTACATTCAATTATTGCTGCAGCTTGAGTTTCTGTTTCTGCCGTTTTCTTGCTCCATTCCAGTGCAGGTTTAGCTGTGACTCACGTTTGCATCCATTAATTTCTGATTATCGTTAATATGGGTTTATTAACTGGTACAGCAACCTCAAACTATTTAGAAAAATTTTACGTGAAGAAAACCAGCAAAGTTCTTTAAAAATGATAAAGATTACTGTACTGTGGATGAGCCACTGTACAATATAGGTCTTCAGCTAGGGAGAGCTTCAGCCCTGATACATTGACCCCATCAGAGTCCAAGCTCCTGAGACTTTCTGCTAAAATACTGAATTTCCTCTTCATCACCATAACATTAACCTGTAGATTTAAGGAGCTACAAAAAGCTGTGGCATACAACTGCTCGTTGAATCAAACTCTTCTGATGAGCAGAGTTCACTGTAGAAGTTCACTCAGACCACCACCACCATGGCTTTTATTGCCACTAACATGATAGAGATGAGTAGAGTCCAAGTCAACAACAGAAGGAAAAAGAAGGTCAACCCAACCTTCCATCACGTCTGCAGATGCTCTCAGGAACCTCTGCCCTCCTCCGGATTCTCCCCTCTACGCTCGTGTCAACACCAGCACCTCCAGGAAAGCACCATATTCCTGCCTGCTCAAGAATTGGCAGAATGTCTTTCCAGAAAGAAAGAAGCTAAGGAAGAGTTTTACAAACTTTGTAACATTTTCACTGTACACTTTTCCCCCATAATTGAGCTGCTTCATTTAGGGCATTTAAGAGACACAAGAGGGCAGAACCACATGGAGACCCATAACCCAGGCAGTTCTTGGATATAACATTTGGCCTCACCCAGCCAAATTTTTAAAGTCAAGTCATTTTAAAGCAATTCCATCATTCACTGGAAATTGCCAAGAATGGTTTAGTTTGCCCAGACTTCTGGTAGCTACCCAGTTCAGTACAAAACCCAGCAGATTGCCAGAAGATGGAGGCACATCTCCAGGTGTGCTACTTCGTGTTTTGCCCAACGTTGCAGTTCAGACGGAAGATAATTCATTAGAGGAAATACTCAGCTGCTCATCATGAGCTATGGTTCGTTATTTCAACTCAGACCTGTTTAACACCTATCTAGCAATCCTCAAAAAGTTGACACTTTGAGAAAGAAACGTGAGTTTTGTGATGGGAGTAAGTATTCACCAGAATAATTCGAAGAGCTCAAAACCCTGCATTTTCCCTTTATGCAACAAACAAGTGAAAGAAATCTTATCTCCCCAGAACAGCGTGACCCTTCTGGAGAAATGAGCTGCTGTATTTTCCCACCGGTGCCTGGAACAGGCTGAAGTGGAAGCTGATGACTAAAGGAACAACTAAAAATATCTGAAGTAGCCTGGATCTGGAGAGTGGCTTGCCCTCGCTGCAATTGCCAAATAGCGTATTCAGTTTCACTGATGCTGATGTGTGCAACAAGTTCATTTACACCTCGTTTAACTTCAAGAAGCGCCCGTTTTCCACAATTAATGACAGTTCTTCCTTCCTTTTGCTATAGTCCCTTTTTCTGCCTGACCCTTAGTGCAGTAAACCACTGCCCTCACTTGTTTCAAATATGGTTTGAAGGGAGTGGGTGAAACAAAGAAGAAAAACGCATTTCCAACACATGTAAACAAGAGTAAGAGAAGGAAAACCTTGCACTGGATGGGAGCAGACGGATGCCAGACGGTTTCCAAGATACAGCTGTTAACTGCATATATTTAAGCAAAATCAGGAAAACCCACCAAAGGAGAAGTCCAGCACAGAAAACAGGGCAACGCTGGTACCAGCAGGAAGGCTGGTGGCTCCTCTGGAACCTTACCAGGTATGAACACGACGTTGCATCAGAGGCTTAAAGTCAGTTTTCAACTCAAGTTGGGAGACAAATTAAAGCCTGTTCAAGAACTCCCCACAGCAGCATTAGCAGACAGGGCCAAAAGGCTACAGTTTGCCATTGCTTATTCATGAATAAAGTCCTCATAAGTCCTTCTCAACTTTTTTTTTTTTTTGGAAGGAGACAAGAAAGAGGTTGGCGGGGGCTGGACTTCAATCAAAAAGTGGCAATGTAGCATTTAATCAAGCAGATAATTTCAAGTAATAAAGTAAGGTCAAAAGCATCACTCGGAAGGAAGAGGAACTGGCAGATGTACGGCAACTGGGAAAATACGATGAGAAATAAATCAAGAGATGATGAGACTTCTTCCCCAAAGCACAAGCGGAGGCTGATGGTGAGGAAGGCAAACCCTCCTGGACGCCCACGGCTGCAACACGCTGGCGTAGGAAACACTGATGCTCCCCAACCCAGCCGCCCGCAGCCCTCACTCCTACATTTGCCGTTTGTCCCATCCACAATTAATACACAATCCCCTTTTTCTTTTGCTCGGATATCGACAACATTAATTAACAAAGTAGCGTGCAAACATACACTACTTTGAAGTGGTATTGTTCAGGAGTAGCAGTTTGGCAAGAGGCAGTGCCTGATGGAAAATCCAGCTATTGATTTTCCTATAGGTTGCTGTCATCGCTTCTGCTGCCTACAAATAAACAACCGAAAGAATATTTGCTTTCCAATGACAGCTGATGTCAACAACAGTACACATTTACTGTCATACATTCTGCAGAATAAACTGATATTTTATTCTTTAAGGTGGTTTAAAATCATCAGTGGAATTCCTGATGGCATTATTACTGTTGATAAAATGTACATGTATCTTAAATCCCTGGCAAAGCACTGAACATCCACAGCCAGACAGCATTCACATTCTTATCAATTCTTTTCAAGACATGGTATTAAAAAGAATTGTTACTCTCGAACATATTTACTAAGGAACAGAAGAAAAACTGTATGTGATTAATAGTACAGTAATAATAGCAATAATACAGAAGCATACTCTTGGGAAATTTTTAGCACAAGCGAGTTTTGAGTGCTGCTTAGGGTATTTACAGCAGATTTTGTTATAGCTCACAAAAACATGATTTTTCAAGGATTTCTAAAAACATTTATTTCTCTTCCTTACTCTGTAAGTTGGATTTTTACATAAACGCATGTTTTTCTCTGAGGCCAGGGATTAAAAAAAAAGGCAGTGTGTTTTCCCACCAGCCCCTGACAGCTTTCTCTAAGACACCGTGTGTAGAAAATATAGAAGAGGGTCCCATTTTGGAACCTCCTTGGAGGGAAACACGCAACAAAGTTGTAGAATTGACCATCATGTTTAGAGATGCTGGCCTATTTCATCCAAAAATATTATTTGGTGGAAAAAAGCCCTTGGTCAAATGTGGGTTGTTACCACGGGAATAGTTTTTTGGACTCAGACTGTATCCTGGACCTACGATCAAAGAGAATTATATTTCTATTTTGGAAGTAAAGAAATATGTTAACTTAGAAAAAAAAAAAAAAAATCCAGCATTTGTACAGGACACTCAGTTCCAAATCTGCAAGCTTTATTTTCACACACACGCAGACAACAGCAAGAGCAGAGCCTACAACCTGGTACTGCCTGGCACGCACATGTCCTGCCCTCGCTCCCCTCCGGCGCCAAGCACCAGCAGCATCCACCAAAATAACGGGGTAGGAAAGCCTCTCCCACTGTAAAACCAGTTGTTTTCTGAAAGGGCAGATTTTTTTTTTTTTTTTAAATAAAAAAATGACTTTTTTTTTCCTGCCCTAGTGTTTATTATGGCATCCTCTGAAAAAAGGAAGCTGGCGAGAGCTCTGCGTCGCCAGAGCCATCTGTTTCTGCTTACTGGAAACCTGCTGGTAGCCCAGACTCACGTGGAGGATACACAAACACACGCTCCCCTGCGCTTCAGACAGGCTTGGCGTCCAGTTATTCACTTAGGTGACATTTGGGTCACTTATTTCACATTACACGTTGAGGATAAAATACAAGCAGGGGTGTGTTTGGGGGCAGAATGCAAGGAGGGGTGAAAAGCATGTTTCACACCACAGGAGGAGCGTAAGCCGAGGCACCATGAGGATCCCAGGAACGGCTCTATCCCTTCCCATGGGATTACGGGGACACTGAGGGGTCCCGAGGTCCCAGACACAGCGTATGTACACGCTGGGGTTGCTAATCCAGCCTCGACGGTGCGTGGCTGCTCTCAGGCTTTTACCAGGGAATATTACAGAAATAATTTTGTTATTCCAACGTTCACCCCCCTCCATACTTCCACTTGCCCGCAGAACCACCGAGCACCTGCATATAGAAACCGTACACCTCAAGGCTTGTTTCAGAATATAGATTTTCTTTTCATATGGAAAAGAATTTGAAGCTTTCACTACAAGTGCAATTTTACAAGTATCAAGCCAGATTTTTATGCATCAGAAGAGTATGTTCCCATTACTTCTTCTGACAATAAAAATACACTGCTGGTATGATATAGCTAATTAAACACTACCTTTTTAATAAGACAGCTACAAAACTTCCAGATAAGCTCAGATTCCCTCAGGCTACAGAAACATAAGCACTTAATTTTAGTTTCTGGAGAGACACAGAAGGACCCCGAAATTACTTAAATGACACTTTTAGCTTCAGAGGATATGAAACCAAACCAGCCAACCTTACTTCCTTCTAATAGCTCTTTCTGACGAAACAGGTTTAAAATAGCATCACCGGAATCTCCAGTACGAAAGCAGTATCATTTACAAACGCACAGGTACTAATATTTTTACTTTTTTTGTTTGTTTGCTTAGCTGATTAATCAGCTACCACATTGTAACAAATGAGTTTCTCTGAAACAAGGAACCTTTCAAAGCAGTGACTATTTAAAGTACCTTCCTAGTTCTGTGCATTTCCTGATCCCAGTTTTTTTCTTGTTTTTGGTTTTTTGTTTGTTTGGTTTTGGTTTTTTTCCCCCCTGTGCATTCTGGACCACAATCACTCGAAGCACAAATATACACCCGTACTTTTAAGCCCAAGCCATAGCACCAGCTTCATAAAGACGAGTCACACACATGTACATTTTAGGGTAAAAAAAAAAAAAAATATAGGTCCAAGAGACTAAGGAAGGAGATCCTCCAAATTATATTTCCAACTCTTTTCACCCAAGTAAATCGTATTTTGCTGTTCTATAGTCCCCCTCCTAATTTTTTTTTAATTTTAATTCTCCTAGAGAGATTATTTCAGGTAATTTATACAATCAATGGGCAGCCTACTAAAAGTAATTTTGATTCCTTTTCCGTCCTTCAATCTAAATACCCTAGTTGAGTTATATTTCAGCAAGACCTGCATATTCGATGCGTTTCCACTGTCCCAGTCCTGTCTCACATCCCTGCCGGTCCCTCGCCGCCTCCCTGCACCCCCAGCCGTGCCCTCCTCTTCCAGCAGCATTCGGGCAGATTTACCCCTGCGTGGCAAAATAGGAGACACGCAACATCTCCTGTATTTCCCTTCTGCAGTCCTAAAGAAAACACGTATCTAGAAATACAGGCACGCTTCGTTAACTTACAGTATCCAAACTGATCATTTTTATTTTCCTTTTATTTACCTGCTTTCCATCTGACGCAGAGCTGCCCAAGAACAAACGCCACTGCCCCACGGGATCCATTTTCTCCGATCAGTTGAATGCTGCTGTCTGTCAAACTTGTCTTTCAGAATATAACAGCCAAAAAAAAAAGGGTGAGCTTTTTTATAGGATAAATTCAGCGTGTTTGCATAGTCCCACCCTGGTGATGGAAACCCTGATTGCTGAATATTTTGCTTGCGGCTTTAGCATGTGATAAGTGCTCATCGCACAGATTCAATGGAATAACCTGGGAGGCTCTGGCCATGTTACAACGTCAAAATTTTCCTCCTGTGACTGGAAAAGGAAACATTCAGGCTAATCAATGGCTGGTTGAAGCTGCACCAAAGTGCAGTCCCCTCATTTTTCAACAGAGCAGCTACTGAGAACCTGGCCATGTATTTCTATCCCAGGAAATAATGGAGAAAATCTACTTGTGGTACAGGTAAACAAAATATTCAACATACAGTGCTCAGCCTCATCACACCCTGTTTACAAATACTGGGGGAAGAGGGAAGGGGAAGTCACAAAAAAATTGTTTCTGCAGTTTTCCTTCATCCCTACAAGCGCACCGTCAGCATGCTCCCACGCAGCCTTCCTCCTCTCCGCCATGGGAAAACCCGGCTTGAGAAACTGGGGCTCAACATCTTTAAGCCTAGTTAACAGCTGGCGTTAATGAACCACGCACATTGCTCGGGTGCCCCTGCTCCCGGCCTCCCCAAAGTGCGTGGGCATTCCTGCAACCCACTTGCATGAGACTGAATTCAAAGTCCTATCTCCAACTCCTTTATTTTTTTCATACGTGTAGGGAAACATCTCACGAGAAGGAAAAAGGAGAGAAATTTTGTGTTTGAAGACACACAAATCTGAGATAGCAGGTACCTTTGGAAAAAGTAAGCAGGTTTTTGTCTCCAGGTTAGGGTAATTTCAACCATATTCTGTTTTCTGAGTCCAGCAGGCTCTGGAGGACTGTCTTCTTATAGGCATTTGAAAGAACAAAGAGTCGCGCTCCATGAGATGGCAAAGTTAATTTAAAGCCTGTTAGATGTACAAAAGCAGAGAAATCTACACTGGACACTTTTAAGACTCAGCTGGACAGGGTGCTGGGCCATCTTGTCTAGACTGTGCTCTTGCCTAGAAAGGTTGGACCAGGTGATCCTTGAGGTCCCTTCCAACCTGGCATTCCATGATTCTATGAAATCGCTTTCTGGGAAGCCACACCAACTGATGGTGTAACTCCCACTCATCTGGAGTGGGGTGGTGGGAAGAGGAGAGGTAACAGTTCACCCACGTGCTTTGTGGGACTGTGTGTTTCACGTAACAATGACGAGATCTTTTTCTTTAGACATGGTTAGCAATGGCTACTTGTGGAAAATTCAGCAAGGCAGCAGATAAACTTGAGTGAATGAAGTCTCAAAATGCTGAAGAACTTGAGGCCTCATTAGATGGAAGACCTGAACTGATTTTTTGGCAAGAAATCTTTCTGGCAGCTGCAAAACCGACAACAGGTAGGTCTGATTTTGCCAGATTCAGGTCAACCTCTTTCCATTGAGAGAAGAAAATAATTTGTTCATATAGCTCTAAGCCCAGTATGCCTGGCAGAACCACTCGCTCCTGCAGTGGTAAGGATTATCCCAGAGACCTCAACCGCAGGAGGCACTGCCGGGGCGCTGGGGGTTTCTCCCCATCTCACACACTTTTCAACAGCAAACAAAAAAACCCAAAAAACCCACGTATATATATATACATCCTATATACAGCATACTGCAGCGATGGAATGAAACAGAACCAAGCTGCATTTACAAGCAGCTCTGCAGTCTGTCCGAAACATATCCCTTCCTTGCCCATCACATCAGGCATTAGCTACAAAAACCTGCCCTGTGGCATGCATATTTTGTGCTTATGATCTGCTTTTCCAGCTGAAGTCATTAATGTACAATCTAGTGCAACTTAGCTGTCTCATAAAACTTGTCTTAGCCTTATCAGAAATAGCACCGGAGCAATTCTCAAAAGAAATCATACCCTCAATTCTTCTCCCTTCATACTCAAGTCTACCACATACCCTTCCTGAAAGGCCACCAAAGAACCGTAGTCGTGTTGCTGAAAAATAAATGAGACAAAATAATGGGATTGTAACTCATTTCCAGGCTCCAACTGATTTCGCACCAATTTCACTGTCTTAGTTTTTTTGGCCATATCGCAGAACTAAGCTACATAAACATATTAAAAAAAGAAAAAAAAAAGATTGCTGGAGAGCAGAGAGCCAAGCCTAATTATCAACAAAATTGATGGTAACGAAACTTAGGTCAATACCAAGACAATGCTACTCTGCAAAACAGCGCTTCAAAACAAAACCAAAACCCAACAACATACAAAATCAGAACACACTGGCTTCCAAGAGACCTTTGGTCCACAGGTCAAGTAGATGGACTGTAAAGGAAAGTGCATTTGTGGGAGAAGAGCAAATTAAGTCATAAACATCCTATGAAATGACCCCCATGTCTGAGCAGAAGCTTTCTGCATCTCCTGGCTGCTCAGTCATCACCTTCTCTGACCAGCTCAGAGAAAGAAGATGCAGACGCACACGACAGACCGATGCAGGCGTTTCGCTGCTAGCAACAGGTTCAAAAGCAAAACGTGTGCTGTCACTGGTGAGCAACTGCCAGGAAAACAGCAGGGTTGAAGGAAAGAGAAAAATCTTTAGGCGAAGCTACACAAAATCCTGAGATATACCTCAAAAGTTCTTTTATGGAAAAAATCTTTAGTGTTTTCATTCATCGACATCCTAGAAATTTTGTTTTTCCTCTCACACACACAGGCACAGAGCTTTGATCTTTCAGGAAACCAAGTAAAGGCATTAACTAAAAATAAAAAGCAAACCAGATCAGCTTAACTTGCTTCCTTTAAAAAAAAAAAAGTCCCCATTTCACAGCATGATAATTAATAGAGCAGAACCAATATTTTGATATCATGATTAAGAACAGTTCATTTTCAGCATCCTTCTCAACAGCAGATCAATTTAAGATGCAATTACCACCAATGCAATTATCTGGCAATTTGCTCACTAAATGACTTTCCAAGATGCAATACCAAGATAAGGCAATGACTTCTTTAAAGTACCTTTGAGCTAGTGAAAGATGAACCTGCAGGGAGCATTTTCTAAACAACGCACATCTCCGTTCTTCAATAATAAAGCAAAACTTTTGCTTCACGAGGAATGTATAGGCACACAAACAAAATATGAAGCGGAGCAGCAAGATACTTGCAGTCACTGGGCAGTTTTTCTCCTTATTTCACAAACAGTAATCACCAAGAATAACATTGTGATGGAGGACACATCCAAAAGATAATTTTTGGAAAACAGAAAACTGAAGTTCTTGACTTCTTTGTATTTTATCCATGGGACACACGTGAAGACTCACTAGCAGGTGAGCCACTTTTTCTGCCCCTTACTCTTTCCATTCTAACTACTTACTGGTTTTCACAACGGTGTTTCACGAGGAGCTGCGCTGGCGCCTGGGCAACATAAATAAAAGAAATGCCATTCTTCAGGGATCTAGAAAAAGGATAAACAGGGAGGTGACAAAATCCACAGGTTTGAAGTTATTCAGTTTGGTCAAAGTGAACATTTCCCGATCAGATTTGGGGACAGGGATCACACCACTCAACCATAACCAGTGCAAATTGGTAAGATGGGGGAAAATGCTGACTTATATACACAACTGGTCGTCTCTAAACTCAGTAGATAAAAAGATCTTGAGAAGATCTTGCTGGCTCTGAAAAGGCCCCCAGCTTTCTGCCCATCCCTGAGGACCAACGCACATGCTCCCAGGGGCCCCGATGGCTCACGGTGCTGCCAGAAACCCCAAAAACCTGCAGTTACCCGCGCAAGCACCGATGAAAGCACGGAGGTCCCCAGGGAGGGCCGCTGCCATGCGCCCTCTAGACCAGAGAGTGATTTCTGACTGAAATGCAGAGGTTTTGGTGCTCAGTTAAACCATGTACTGTACCCATGGGAGTCGGTTGCAATGGCCGAGAGCCACGGCTGTAGCCCACTAACTGTGTCCCTCCACCTCCCAGCACTGATAATGAAATACTTTTCTAAATATTGCCCTAAAGAGGCCACAGGAGCTCTTTCAGTGATTCATTCATCCTCAGCCTTTCTAAACCAACACGATTCCCCCAGCAGAATATAATTTGAAACTTATCTGCATACCTTTCTGTGCAGTTCCCCAACCTTTTCCTTCTATGAAGATCTAAATCTAAACACATTTTCTGTTGATACTTGATGCCTGCAGAGGTTCCTCCTCCTATTCTGCGGAGGGGAACCCTTCACTGCTTCAACAAAAAGATCCATGACTTTTACCATTCTATGACTTTTAATTAGCGCATGCTCATCCACATATGCAAAATGCATCACTAAAAACACAAACTAGACTTATTGTAAGACATAACTGCACCCACCTGACCAAAACGGACTTATTCTTCAACACTGACAATTCAAAACAGAGTAAAGCTGTGTGCTAGCTTTCATATATACATACAAAAGCTATATAGAGATATATCTTACTTCCTTTACAAACTGCTTCTGGTGTTATACATCCTGGTTTAATGGCTAGAAACAGCACTATTTTTGATATAAATACTACCACAAGAGGATGGCTGCAAAAAATAAGCTCTTTGCAGAGGATGGGTGGTGGCGAGTGACCAGTATTCAAAATACGTTATCTTTTGATCACTGAAATATGGATTCACTTCTTAAGTTTCTTTAAAACTAAACTATGGACTGTAATGATGCTTTTACCAATCAGGTTTTTACGTCACCCAGTCAAGTATACTGGTCAGATGTACATCCAGGAAAACAACCCTTTCCAGATGTAAGCAGAGCTCTCATTTTTCCCTATAGTCAGTTAGAAGCATTGACACTTTAAGCCTCGGATAAACATAAAATTTTACTTTGCTTTGAATCAACAGAATTATTTTTGATTTCCAGTATTACACCAGCTAACAGCACGTCTAAAAACAGAAGCATAGCAGTACACCTACTTCATGAAAATGAATTTAAAATGTAATTCAATGAACAACTGTAGCCAGAGGATGTTTTAAAGCAGTGCAGTCCCACAGAACAGCACAAGCTGCTGCGATAAGCTACGCTATTCTGTCAATACAGACCCTGAACATAAGTGTGAAACATTTTCTTAGACTAGTCATAATTATTAATAATAACGAACAAATTAAGCAGAGTGATGATAAAAAGTGTGAGCATCTCCAGCGTTTTGGAATAACGCTGTATATACCTGAGTGCAGGTGGAGTTGCACACAGATGTGAATTCCCTTTCATAAGTCATAATTTTTTGCATTTTTTCCTTAATTCACAATTAACAACAGCAAGTCACTTAACAGCACGTACAGCTTCCCGGCAAGGATTTTAGGTGGGCATCAATGCTGAACGAGATAGAATAACTTAGGCTGAGAAGGAACTTTGGGGTCACCCTGCCCAACCTCCTGCTGAAAGCAGAGCTGAGCTCCAGGCTGCTGGGATGCGTGCTCGTGCTGGTGGGGCTCCGAGAAGGGGATGCTGCAGCCCCCCGGGCTCCTGCTCCAGTGCTGCACACCACACCACCCTCATGGGGGATTTTCTTCTCCCCGTATAATAACCAGTTGCAATTTCCCCCCATATAACCAGTTGCTTGTGCCCACTGCCTCCCGTCCTTGCCCTGTGCACCTCGGGGTAGAGCTTGGCTCGGTCTTCTCCATCACCTTCCCCCAGGTGGCTGAAGACTGCAGTTCAGTCCCCACCCTGCAAGCCCTCTCCTCTGGGCTCGTACTTCATGTCCTCATGCCCTTGCATTTGGCTTTGGCCAATGCCAGGAGGCTTTTTGATGTCCCTCTGCACAGCATCCCTGCCCTCCAGCGCAGAAACCGCTCCTCCCAACCCAGGGCCATCTGCCAACCCACCGAGTGTGCACCTCATCCCATCATCCAGGTCACTGGCAGAGATGTTACGTATGAATATACGGCTGAATAATACCCAGTGGAAAAATTATGTATAAAGACCTTTGCTCTCGTGTTTGTTCAGGTTAAATGAGGAACAGCTGCAGTGCAAATCAGACTTCAGAGTTTGCTCCCTGCTACAGCACAGTAGCAGTCATTTAATTTTGATCCCACGTGGCTCCAACGATAAGACGATATCACACAAAAGTCCTGAATGATCTCCTGGAAGGTTAAGAACATTCAGAACATGCCAAGTTTCACTATCCACCATACGCAAGCTTCCACAGCTGTGAACTTATTTGGTAGTCTTCTTCATGACAAAATAAGTGATTTTTTTTTTTTTTAAGGGTCTTGGCCAAAGCAAACAGGANTGCTCCCTGCTACAGCACAGTAGCAGTCATTTAATTTTGATCCCACGTGGCTCCAACGATAAGACGATATCACACAAAAGTCCTGAATGATCTCCTGGAAGGTTAAGAACATTCAGAACATGCCAAGTTTCACTACCCCCCATACCCAAGCTTCCACAGCTGTGAACTTATTTGGTAGTCTTCTTCATGACAAAATAAGTGATTTTTTTTTTTTTTTAAGGGTCTTGGCCAACGCAAACAGGAAAAAAACACTGTGTTCAGAGGTCAGGCTTTGCATGCCTTCCATGTTTTTGACGTACAAAGGATGTTTGTTAGGATGTTTTAGATGTATACGGAATACAAAATCAGGACTACGTTAACTAACATACAACTCTTGTACCGCATCTTAAAAAAATGACAAAAAGTGCTTCTTGACGAATATAAAATGCTTTAAGACCTGCAGTTATTTCAGCAGACTCCAACTGCTGATGTTTTGACCATTTGCCACTCAAGAGAGACGAACTGGCAAATGTCACTACACCTCAACACAGCAGAAATACAAACAGCTCAGCTCGGATGCTCACTGACGGGTGTGCAACTGCATTTATTTCTAATACACAGGTTACTCACCCTGCATTAATGCATGCATTAAAAGGGGCCTGCAACCCCCCTCCAAAAAACAAAAAAAGAAAAATGCTTGAAACCAGTTCACATGTGCCCCTCAAAGGCTTCTTTTAGGCACCCTTTTCCACCTGAAATTAATTAATTGCAACTACTGAAAAGGCTGCAAGTCCTGAAAGAAACATGCCAAGTGATTTTAAAATTGGAAAGCTGAGGTTGGCAAGGACCTCTGGAGACCACCTGGTCCAATCTTCTGTGGAAAGCTGGGCCTTAAATTAGGTTTTCCAGGGACTGTCGAGCGAAGTCATGAGTATTTCCTAAATTTATTTTAGAACAGTAATTATGAAAATTACTTCTACCCTGAGCTCATTAAAGAACTTCCTTTCCTGCATGAACGAGATGACAACAACTTCGAAGCATTCGCTGCAAATCCAGCTTTAGATAAACTCACAGAGGAACTCCTGATCATAGCAAAGAGGTGAAGTTGCACTAGACTAGACCCGGCCAAAACCCTCAGCGGTTACACGGGTTATCTCGGGAATCTCCCCTCTGCGCACCTTCCCCTCGCCTTCAAAATACAACGGCACTGCCTAAAGAGCAGCAAATGCTGCTTTGTGGGAAGCCTATAAGGTTGTTCATTAAGTCTATATAATTTACGGTCACTTCTCTACACCCTTTTGTCCCGAAGCAAACACATCAGGACAGCAGCACACGTCTCTTCAACCGGATTTCCAACACGATGGCACTTTATTTGATGCCGATGTCCTCCCATGGGCAGCGATACGCAGAGCAAATGCCATTTTCCTGGGTATCATAATTCACACCGATGCCACACGGGGGTAGCACTACTAAATGGATGGAGAACAGCAAGCTCTCTCAAAGCATTTGGGGTCACACTCAGCTGCAAACTGTGGTATTTGATGTTCCTGCAGGAAGCCCATTTCATCTAACCTCCCTGGAGCCAAAACAAGACAACACCATCCTAGTTTCAAAGAGAATAACAATTTGCACTGGAGTTTTATATAACTCCATTCAGTCATTTTTCTAACATCTGTGCCCAAATGAAACAATGAAGCACAGTAGATGCAATACAGATGCCTTGCAAAGTCATTGAAAATACACAACTGCGATGGTTTTCACCACAAATGCATAAACCGGCCCTTAATAAAGCCGTATGTGGATAGCTGCTGCTATCCATCGTCTTAACGGCCTACAATTTCACAAGAAATCACTCTGCAGCGGCATGTTTCTCGGTCTCAGATGAACACAATCCCAAACCAGTCATTCATTATAATTATTTACAGAGCAACAGAACACAGTGGTTTCATAAGATGGTTATAACCATCTTTCTAACTTAGTCAAACGTCTTACTCAAGGTAAGAGTCAACTAAAAACAAGAAAAAAAGAAATGCAAGGCCTTTTCAGCTTTACTTTGCAACTGTCATTTGTACTTTTAAAATACAGTTTTCCTACTGCCTAACGTGTTTCCAGAAAACAGAAACCCATGGATTTGCAGGCCAAAGTTTGCAAGCAACTTCTCATTGGAAACAAGCCACTCCAGGTCTGAAGAAAGACTCAACCACCAGAAATCCACTGCCACCATAAACCACAGAGAACAGAAGAGGACGGAGGGCAGAGAAGGAGGCATACCTGCCCTTAGGAGACACTTTGCCTTACAACGTGTTTCACTAATGCTTCACCTAATACCAGCCTTCACATGTTCAGTCACCTTTATTGACCAGTTATACCAGAAAATAATACAGAGACTTCATGGTTTTGACTGTAGGGCAGGAGATGGGGAACAGGTTTGGGAAATAACGGTGGAAGAAAAAACAAACAAAAAACCCCATAAGCCTCAAATTGAATCATTCAAGTGTTAGGGAGGGAAATCCTGCAAGTCGAAGTTGCCCATTCACTGGGATCACTCAGTTCTTGCTTCTCAAACCCAGCCTCCATCAGCACCACCTCTACCCTACCTGGACAGCTTTGGCAGATGACTGCCAACAGGCTACAGAATTGTAGCTGCTGTAGACAATTACATCACATTTTTTAAATTGTACATTAGATGTCCATGCAAAGATTCCAACCTTTCAAAAGTTAATCCCCCAAAACATCCCATCTTCAGTCAAACTGCTGAGCACAGCCATCTACCCTCCGCCCAGATCCCGAGCAAGTTCTGTGAACTCCTCATGAATAACTCCTCCGTAGAAACGAACACTGCTGTATTCATTCAGAAAACAAAAACAGTATTATAAGAAAATATGCTGCTCACAATTCTGGTGTAATGTCCTCAAACAGCAGTGTAATGTCACAAATGGCATTCTGCTTACCCTAACTTCAACAGTGAAATTGCTGGCCCTCTATAAACAAGCAAAAGTTTCAGGTTTTCTTCTTCGACAGTAGAAGACCCATTTTTTTCAAGACACAATTTTATTATGACATAAATATGTTTAAATTGTTTCTAAGGACTTGGTTCTGGTTTTCCATTTTAAGTACCACATATTAAAAACTCACAGTACAGTTACTGAATTCGTGCAACTGCCTACATCGTGCAAAAACACACAGAGAACTTCTGCCTCCAGCACACTGCGGGTCATTGCAAAGTGTCCCAACATTAATTCAGAGCTGTCTAAACTCATGAGCATGAAAAAAAAATCTTAGCATCTCTGCCACTACAGTTTATGCTTCTTCCAAAACAAAAAGAACCAACATAAAAGCAACTTTTCCAGTCTCTGGAAAAATTCAGTATTTGTGCATCCTTGCTCCTGCCGGACTCCCCTCTCTGCTGCTCCTCTCTCCCAGCACTGGCTCCATCACCGTCACCTTAGCTGGGGCATCAAATTCCTACCTGAGACTGCATTATCCATACAACTCCTTGGGCTTCTTCAGGTTTCTGTGCTGATCATCAGGTTTAATTCCACAGCAAAATTCCAAAATTCCAAACCAAAAAGAAACCGCCCCAAAAGTCATTTAAAATATGGGTATTTCCCAGTTGATGACCCTATGTCTTCTGATCTTTAGTAGTTATTGTGGAGCGCACAAGTAAAATGTAGTGCAGTACAGTCATCTTTAGGAAAGGTTTTTCTTCATTGCTGAATATTTACATTGTATTAAGATCAGCTATTTAAAAGAAAATTAGCGTAACCCAACTGTACTTACAAGCTATGTAACAGTTTCCACTTTATCATTTTCACAGTATTTTGGTTTGCACTTTTCTGCAACAGGCGCATTACATATTTTTAAAAAAATAAAGGTATTTACATGATTTTTTCCCTCCAACTTAATGAGTTGCAAAAATAAAGCCTTGGCTATTTAAATATATTATTCAGATAAGATATTTATGGAAGGTCAATGTTTACACTTTGGACTGCAATCTCATTGAGATCAAACACGTACAACTAGAGTGCTTTGAAAGTTGCACCATAACAGGCAACTGAGGTTCTAAAAAAACTAATAGAAAAAAGGAGGGTAAAACTCTCTTTCTTCCTTAACTTCAACGTGAAACCTCAGCACCGCATGAATATGGATTTTGCATTTCATATATATAATCACAAGTTTGTAAGGTGCCTTGGGACCTTTGAAGAAGGCACAGAATAAATGAAAATCATTTTAATTAAAAGCAAATTAAAGGGTCTTCTAATCCAGGCAGCAGTAGCAAATCCGTGGAGACTTTTTAGAATATGGATCCTTGAAATTACATTGCTTATAAACCTCCCTAATTCCAACTTCCTTCTCCCACTTCCCCCCAAAGGAGGCTCTGAATCCGTACAAGATCAGGTTTATTATGAAAATTCTGCTCTAGTTTCTAAAAAAAAGATTTTGCTCTAGTTTCTGAGTGGCCAGAAGCACTAGCATCCACACGGAGAAAATAAAAACAAAGAAATGAGAAAGGGAATGTTTTTCCTCTCTGCAGGGAAAAAAGATAAGATTCTATTTTATGCTTTTAAGAAGTCATTTCAACCCTGATTAAGGAAGTTGGGAGTTCTCCTCCTTGACAGGAGGCTTTTGAAATACAGCTCAAAAATAAACTAAGCAACCACATACTAAAATGTTATCACAGAAAGGGCTTCATATCAGAAAACTCACAGGGTAGAAGAATGTGTAGAAGTAAAATAGACATTATAACTGTCATCTTTTTCATTACTGTTCTTACAGCAGGAGGACATTGTTGGTGGAGTCTCACAGGTCTCCCACCGCCTGTCCCTGGTTCACCATTGCCTATACCGATAAATAAAAGGATGAATTTACAAAGACTACTAAAAACGAACAGGAATCTAAAACTAGTAATATTATGTTCATTTCTATCTAGAAGGCATTTTTATATATATTTATCTCATTAAGCAATTGAATTCCTCCATTAAGAGGGAAAAAAAAACAAATCCCAACCTTGAGGGAAAAAATCCAAACAACTGAACAAGAGGAACAAAAAAGAAAATGGGCAAAACGCCTGGAGAAACACTGCTTTGATTTTGACACAAGGGAATAAATAGAAAAAATATTCAGCTAACCCTTTTTTTTAATCAAAACATCTTCCATCTCGTGTGCAAATTTCAACAGCTGAGAAAGCATCCTACTCAATCTCCCCAAAGTGGTGTCAGCATGTTTTATGTAAATACTAGTTAACAAGGGATGTGTGTTTGCAGCAAACATTTTAGGGTTCTGCTTTAGAAGCTCTGGATTTACCCTCTGTGTCAGAGGAGAAATTGTAATTCTGAAGAAGGTAATAGGAGATATACACAGAGGACATGGGAGATTTTTTCCTTTTTTGAAATAGCCAAGATGTATTTGTTACTGAAGAGTTTTAAATAGTTATTTAACAAATTAACAGGAGAAAACTTGATAACTAACCTCCGCATCAATATGTGGCAATATACGTCTTGAAAACAACTTTATTTTGCAATGTCCTGAAATAACGTTAGGGTTTGACAGCATGCTCATTCTGAAAGGATCGCTGAGACCAAGGCAATTTCTCCTGGGACAATCAGGGAAGTGTCACACGAAGCACAAACACGACAAGCTAAGTGGTGTAAGAGCGTGCTCTCAAACGGGGATATCCAGGGGAAGCAAAAAATTTAAGTCATGATCTTGGGTTATTGGGCGATGCCAGTTCCCGCTCCCCTAAGGGCAGCGCTGGCGATGGCACCGCCTGAGAAAAGGGCAGCTCCTTCGCAGCCATCTGTGCTTTTATGGAAACACGGTTCCCCTCATTGAGTTTCACATTGATTTAGTAATAACTAAGTTATTATTCTTCCTGTTCAATTTCTTTACTTCTCTCTTTGTGTGGCATCTTTAAGACACGACCTGCCAGTTGCGACGTAGCTATCTAAAACACATAGAGCCAGCAGTGTGTGCTTGCAGCCCAGAAGGCCAACCCTGTCCTGGGCTGCATCCCCAGCAGCGTGGCCAGCAGGTCGAGGGAGGGGATTCTGCCCCTCTGCTCCGCTCTGGTGAGACCTCAGCTGGAGCCCTGCGTCCAGCTCTGGAGCCCTCAGCACAAGAAGGACATGGAGCTGTTGGAGCGGGTCCAGAGGAGGCCACAAAAATGCTCCGAGGGCTGGAGCCCCTCTGCTACGAGGCCAGGCTGAGAGAGTTGGGGCTGTTCAGCCTGGAGAAGAGAAGGCCCCGGGGAGACCTTAGTGCGGCCTTGCAGTGCTTCAAGGGGGCCTAGAGGAAAGATGGGGACAGGCTTTTTAGCAAGGCCTGTGGTGACAGGACAAGGGGTGATGGGTTTAAACTAAAGGAGGGCAGATTTAGGCTGGATAGAAGGAAGAAATGTTTTACACTGAGGGTGGTGAAGCACTGGCACAGGTTGCCCAGAGAGGCAGTGGAGGCCCCATCCCTGGAAACATTCCAGGTCAGGTTGGACGGGGCTCTGAGCAACCTGATCTGGTTAAAGATGTCCCTGCTCCCTGCAGGGGGTTGGACTGGATGGCCTCTAAAGGTCCCTTCCAGCCCAAAGCATTCTACGATTCTATGATGATGATTCTACATTATGCTGAAAAGAAGCGCAGCTCACAGCATCAGGAAAACAAGAGTGCAGCCTGTACATGAATACAAACAGCAATAAAAACAATGTCCAAGATCAAAGGCCCCCTTTTTTTTCCCCCCCTTCATCTCTTCTCCCCTCCCTCCATAGCCAAGAACCACCTCAGCCGCTCTGCACCACTGGTGTTGGCATAACTGCTTGCCGTAAGCCAGCCCGAGAAACTATCTGGGTTAAAATAAATAAATAAAACTCTAAAGCAAGAGCCCTCCAGAAGGAAACATTTCCCTGATCTGATTTAGAGCCTGCAAATAACAACATTACACATCTTCAGTGAGTGGCAGCTCAGGGGCATGAATAAGTAACTGAGGACAGGCAGAAACGTATTAACAATTTTTTGCTGGAAAAAGACATTCATATAACCACAACAGCCTTCATTCAAATCGACAAAACAAGAACCCTCCTAGTTCATTTATTTCAGCCTTTGTCTTGTCTTCTCTGTTTAGTTTGTAACTTTTCCTGTCCAAAAATCTCCTTCGCATAACGGCTCCCTGAGGGCAAAAGGGAAGATAAACAGACCAGAAAGACCCGCTGCGATGGGCGAAGCGGCTCTGCTTGCCGGTCCTGCAGTCATCTCCGCCTAGCGCTCAAGTGAATTGTGAACCATTTGCACAGACTTCAGAACAGTTTTTTCCAGTGTAATGCAAACAGAAGCATATATCCCTTTCCTATCCCGGAGGCCGGGGCTGCCAGGTCAGGTCTGCTACAACGCATGCTCGTCTGCAGCCTGGGAGCAGGATCCACGCTGTCAGATCACTGATAAGAGTTAACAAGTTATTTCCTTCAATTCCCTCTTCCCCAGCCCATATAATTCAACTCTACTTCACAAACGTGACAGATTGCATTAAATATTATTTAAAGAATATATTTTGCCATCAACTAGAGTGCCTACACCACCTGTTCCAAACGAGATGACACAAGTCAGTGGACGGCAATTTCTGGTTTTATTCTCCTCAGAATTTTATCGGCTTGAATGAAAGGTAACTTCCAGATAAGTACATACAATCTCCCATTTCTGAGGCATTAAGTTTTATCACAACAGGATTCTCACAATCATGTACCTCAACAGCAGGAAACGTTAAAGTATCACCTTCATCTTCGTTCTAGCACAGCCTTGCTTTAGCCCTGACCATTCCGCGATCAATCAGTAAGATTCAAGTAACTATTTTGTCGTCTAACGTTGCAGTACAGGAGACGTGACTTCCCCCCGCTTAGGGCTGCCAATTTTCATTATAAATGTGCTTTGTTGCCAAGTTAACCTATAGCCTTTTCTTTCTTTCTGTTTAAGAACAAATGTGATGTGAATAAACTGCTTCTCCGCCTTAGTGCGGAAGAAACTTCCAGCTTCACATACTGAGTCGACTGAAGAGGACCCTTCCTTGGAGACTTGTAAATGTGCAGGAAGGACAGCATCCTCCGGAGACTTGCAGAGGTGCTTTACAGAGCAGAAATTGGTTCCAAGTTTGTTTTCTGGAAGACTGAGGGGATAAATAAAAGCTGTTGCCCTGAGAGAGCATTTCATGTCTTATACAAAGTTTCCTTCATTTGAATATCCTGGATATGTCCTACAGGGACTTGACCTTTTTGCTTGGACGCTGCTATCCCAAGACCTTCCTGTAGAAACTCAGAACTGCCATTTGCCTAATGTGGGAGATGAAAACCTCACATTTGTATCAGTTTTTGCTTATTTCAGCTACGCTTCCATACGATTATCCACAGAGAAATGGTGTACTTCATTCTTCCTTAAGTCATTACTACTACTGGCTCCAGGAGCACGTCAGATGTTCACATTTGAAGATTGGATAAACAATCAGAAATCCAGATGCAAAACAAAAACCACCAGTGGGAGGGTGAAATGAAAACAGATAGATCTCCTTTCAAAAATAGGAGATTTCATAGGGAGTCTCACTATTTTGCAAAAATATGATGAGGAAGGAGTTCTACAACTCCAAGCTGCAACACATAATGAACACCGATGTATTTTCTGAGATCTCCAGGAGTTGCTCAAGGCTGAGGATGATCACCAGTACTGTGACTCCTGCCACCTCATTACACATGTTTTTTTCAGAGTGAAGTCCACATACGGCAGGGTTTTAAAGTCAAGACTTGACTCTCCACGGGTTCTTCTGCTGCCCCAGTCTCCTCCACTCCTTTAACGGTGGAGAGTTATGCCCAGCTGTTGGCACAGACTGTCTATTTTTCCATGAAGAAAACACCCTCTGTGACTTGGTTGCCTTCAAAAGGCTCAAATAACAGAGCCTGTGTGTCAGATGACCCTTTCCCTCCAGTATTGGTGGTCAGATAGGCCTACACGGATGAATTCAACTAGAAACACCACAGAGCTAGAAATCAATCAGCTTAGAAAGGCCTTTTCTGCTCGTGTCCTCTTCTCTCCCGCTTGCTCCGCAGTTGAGGGGACAGAGACAGTGGTGGGACCCAGCAGGCAGGTCCACAAACCAGCAACAATGATGGGAATTGCTCAAGAGACTGACGGGCCACACCAAGAACAACTGTCCGCACTCCAGGGACGTGGCAGAAAATCAACACGCGGTCTCTTGGGTCATGCATATTCCTCTGTTACATCTCCCTGCGGAGTATAAAGGGCCCCTACTGCAACCACAGCTCCCAGGGAGATCTGTTTCAGGAGGACAGAAATGGAAGGGCTCTAGTTTTAAATACCTCTGACTGTTCTCTCATCCTTCAACCTAAAATTCAGGGTTCTCAGGAAGCCGAGACCTCAGAGCTATGACTGGTTTAGCAGCTTCTCACAAGGTAAACCATAGCTTGGGGGGAAAACCAAAGAGAAGATCCACTCTCCAGCCCACAGCCTTCAGAAATTAAATGATGGCACGGATGCTGGAAGATGACTATTACCAAGTCATCAAAAACTCCTCTAAACATCAAAAAAATTTTTTAATCTTTTTGAGACAATATGCAGAGTCACTTTTACTACAGCAAATACACCTGTGCATTTCAGGAAGGATTTCTCTCTCTCCATTCCTCCTGCATTTACTGTAAGGAGAAGCACCTTTCTGTAGCTCCTCTTCTCCAAAACTTGCATTTGCCTGTGAAATTTCTTCAGTCACGCGGCAAATTCTGTACATGATCACAAAAGAGAATTCTGACGGCAACTCTTACCTCTTCTTTCAATGGTCACTTCCTATCTGACAACTGTCCTCCTCCCTCTAACAGAACAGAACTACAGAAATATCTGTAGAAATATCTGAACTACAGAAATATCTTTTTGTTACCAGGCATGATCACTTTATGCCTCAGTCAAAAATTTAAGAAAGCTCCTGCACAAACAATCCTCACCGGGTGGGCATCAGAGGCACTCTCAAAATTACATAGCCTAAGCCTCAAAACGAAACACACAGAATGCCACAACATTAGCCCAGATATCTATCCCTTTTAGTGTCTTAATACCATGCAATAATATACTCGGTACGTTGACAATACCATGCTTTATTTCACAATATCAGTAAACTTTTCATTTCAAGGGTAGCAGAAGTATCGCTGAAATAGAGTCTGCACAGACTAAGTTGGCTCCTGGCTGGTTCTCATGGGCTACCGGCAACTGAGCAAGAATATGCAATGAATTTGTTCCATTTGTTATGCAGAAACATTGTAAAAGGCAAATGAAAACCAGCAGAATTTTTTTTTAAATGCTAACAGTAAACATCTTATTGAAGACATAAATGGAGAGAAGGTATCCCCCAAGAGATGAACCAAAATGAGTAACATCACCCAGACGCAGCCCACCCACGCGCAGTAACAACTGCTCAGCATTCCCAGCAAGAAAGCGGTTCCTTCTGTTGTAAGAATAACCCCAGAAAACGCCCCAAATCTGCTAAATTAAACACAGACAGCATCAAACCGGACTGTTGTGCCGAAGTGCCGTTCAAGCGCCTTCCTTCAGGCTGGAGTGAGGGATCCTTGCCCACCCCAGGGTGTTCAGTTAACATGAAACAAGATTTTAAAATAAAGTTTTAACAGACATCTACGGAATAATGCCTGCTAATATTATTCAAGGGTGGAAGGAGAAATAGTTTGGATTGGGATCTCTGGACCACAAGGCCATGACATACTTTTAGTCCCCTCTAGGATCCAGCACTATGAATGTTCCTCGTTCATTTACATGCAAGTGGAAGATCTGAAACGGTTTTTTAAAGACTTCATCCTACCTGGCCAAAAGCTCATGGATGGACAGTCGGGACAGTTTAAAACAACATCTATCATCTAGCCCTATACTCAATGCTCCCTCTTGTGATGCTATTTCTTCGCATGATTTATTTTCCTTTTTTACTTTCTGCTTTACCTTCTGGCAGGACATTGACACTACATTCGTTGGTTTGATTTGTGTTGAGAATTAAGTTTTGCCAAACTTTTCAGATACAGTGGTGCACCACCAGCAGAGAAGCTGTTCTGGCATTAACAAAATAACCTGCATCTTCACTTAAAAAAAAAAAAAAAAGGGAGGGAAGCAGAGAGATTTTCAAACTAAGGAAAGCTAGCTGTCTGCTTGGAATTTTCTTATATTGCTCAGGATATCAGGTCAGAAATATTAAAGGCTTTTTCAAAATAAAATGCAGTAGTAGAGTCCCAGAGGCCCAATAACAATATCCTTTCTCCATTGTCTCGACTTTGTTTGCTTGGAAACAAAGCACACAAATGATTCTAGCATTCCAGAAACTTTATAAACAGGCAATGCCTCGTTTGCCCATTCTTCCTACAGAAAGACATGACACAAACGTATTCAATACCTGCTTGCATGCCTTGGGAAAAAATAAAAGAAAATGAACACGTGCCAAATCATCCAGAAGCGACATGGGCTACAAGGATTCGGTACAGAGAAATCTCCTCTTTTGGGGCCCAGCAACACTAGGGAATTCCTGCCATAAATATCATCCTTGCTCAATTATTTCAGTTTGGTCATAATTAGAATAAACTGGGGAAAAAAAACACCCAAACAAAAAAAACTCCACAACAAATTGCTGTCCCAACAATCCCAAAATTAATTTTACTACAACAATTACCAATTGCCACTATTTACTATCCTGGTACAGCTTGAATTTGATTATATTATTTACCATGACCTAGGTATGAGGCTATTTTAAGGACACACTATTTCACAAATTCATGTTACCAAACAGCGTGTGTTGCAATGAAACGAGTTTCAGTATTTAAAGACTCTGATCAAAGAGCAGCCGTGTGATGCAATTGTTTATGTTTCCAGGGAAACCTAAAAAGCTAGAAAACAATAAAGACCTAAAAAGCTAGAAAACACCTGTTGGTTTTAAGAGGTTCCCATGGGAGTTCTTAAACATAGAGTTAGAAATTACACAAATGCCTCTGCGGTTTCTGAGTTTTGCTTCCTTTTGGCCCTGAAAATTAACAGAATCTGTTTAATACTTTTGAAAATTTATTAGCTACTGCTCAACTGCTGCAAACCCCTAAGCAGCAAATCCTGACATGCCACCAATTCCCAGCAAATGCAGTACTACTTCTGATGTTCACACGCTGTATCATTTCTCTTGATTTTAGACGCTGAAACTAGCCAAAAAAGTTCCCCTTTCCTTCTACCTGAGATCACAACCATATTTTGAAGCTGCATTCATAGTCGGTAGATACAATTCAATAATACATATATAATCAATACAGTATTTTAAAAAAAATAAATAAACTTTTAAAAGACCAATACTACAAGGAATCTTTAAGGAAAACATTATTCACTTCTGACCTAATGAGATTAAAAAAAATAAATAAAAACCTCGCAAGAAAGATGAACATATATAACACACAGCCACAAGTCCCAGATACTAAAGAGCTGATACCACCTGCCTTTGGCTCAGGAAAGAGGGGACTTCCCTACGCTCCTGCCTTGCCGTTGACAAGATGAAACAAACCGGTGCTGAACGCAGTCATTCTTCCCCTCGAGCTTTGTTGCTTCTGTCCCAGGGGAAAATTCTAGTTTCTATGCAGAGATAAAGATTGCTGTCAGCCCCTTGAATCAGCCACCGTGAATAGCTTCAGTGTTCGGCGCTGTATGACGAGCGAGCTCCAGAGCCAGTCATGTTGCCCAGCACAATGGGTATTTGTGGTTCCTCAAGTCAGGGTTGAGGAGCAGCCTACTAGGCATCAACAGACGAGCTTGTATCACCTCCGGTGAAAAATACTCAAAAGAAATACAATATTTTCTTGAAAATTGCAGCTTTTTTGTTTCATTCTTGCATTTTGAAGCAACCTTCAACTCCCACGACTTGCATCTCTGTCCCGGGCCAACCGCCCTCTGCTTGTGCGTCCAGGGAGCCTGTGCCCAGAAACGCCAGAGGGGAGATGGGCCAGGGGTCCCGGCGTGGGCAGAAGCCCCCTCCACTGCGAGATCCCCACCCGGGGACAGCCGCTACTCTGAAATATGAAGGGCTTCCCATTCTGCCAAAGGCTGAGTGCACTGATTATGTTAATGCTGATGGGAAGAAAGATGCAGACCATGATGCTGCAGAAAGGGAAGAATCAAATTCAAGGAGGTAGCACAAAGTTGGAGAAACAGATGGTTGTTCACAGAATGATGAAATACAATAAATGTTCATGGAATGATTAAAAAAAAATTTTTTTGGCTGGACAGGGCACTGGACCATCTTGCCTATACCGTGCTTTTCCCAAGAAAGGTTGGACCAGATGATCCTTGAGTTCCCTTCCAGCCTAGTATTCTGTGATACCACCAAAGCTACATAGTGTCCTGAAATGAAAGGCAATCAGGAAACGTGCTAACCTAAGTGAAAGCTACAGCACAGCCAGATTCAATTCATAAGGGGAAAAAAAAAAGGGGGGGGGGGCAGATTTTGCCATAAAACCCGTTTTTATGACAAAGTCTTTAATGCATGTAAGGATGCATTTGCAAAGTGTTCTTTGGATTCAGGTTCTTCTTATTCAAAGCAGAATCAGGAAAGCCCATCACCCTTACCAGCAACAACTTCTGCCCTACACTGAGAACGCAATGACCAGCAGAGCCAGGAACTCGCACACCCACTTCCACCTTTCCAACCCTGCCCTTTCTGTGGGTTTTTTGTAACCTCACCCATCTGCTACTCGACCCAGGCATCACCACAGCCCTCTCTTAATTCACAATTATCTGTTCTCTTCATCTTGCCTTTCCCCCAACAGCTCTGTTTCCTGACACAAGCCACCTCCACCCCCGGCAACTGAACGTCAACAGGCTGAAGTTTTACTTTAAATCTTAAAATCACACCTCGTTTTATTCCCATTCAAACTTTCCATGAACTTCATCTACCAATATTTTATCAGGTTATCATTGTTACTCATATACAAGAAATAATACATCTTGTTCTGTTAGCTTTGATGTTTCTTTTAGCTGTAAGAATCAATCTCTATATATGTATAGACACAAATAAATATATAAAATGTACATTAGCCAACACTGGAACTCAACCAGTTCATCTCCCCATGCTCCCTTCCCTCATCAGAGAGAGGGACAAGGTGGGACAAGGTAGGACAAGTGTCTTGAGACAAGAAGTGCCCTCAGTACAGTGCAGAAGCCCACGTTTCTGAATTATCCCTGCAGAAGATTCTCTCTAGCGACTAAAGACAGAGCTTAAGTGAACCAGCCTGCTAGTTTAGGGGCACAGCGCTGGGGAGCACAAGTTTATTAACTGGGAAATACAAGTTTCCAAGTTGCCAGTAATATTAAAATAGCAATATACCTAGGTTCCTAGAGGCTTTAATTATTTGTGATATTCACAAATAATTTGCCTTTGAAAACACATGAATACGTTACATTAATCTTGGAAAAAAGACAGTATTAAACAGGACATTTGAAGCTGAGGAGTTTATTAACAGCAGCATGCCTCATATACAGATACAACAGTTTGAGAATTTACCCAACCATCAAGTTTCCATTCTGATTACGGCAAAAGCAGTAGTGTTAAAATACAGCCAGTGTGAATACACATCTCTCATACACCTAAAATCAGTGTTCTGTGTATGCAAACACCAAATGACCATCGAGAGGCAGTCCAAGGGCCTGAGCCCGCCCTGCCAGAAGGCGATTCAGCACCTATTCTCCACTAAACTGCAGTCTGTCCATCTACGTAAAAAGGGAGCATATGAACCCAAGCATTAAAGTATCATCAAAGGGACATATCTTTCTTTGCAGGACAGGCCTTTTGGTTTGGGTTTTTTTGGGGTTTGCTGGGTTTTTTAATGTTTTTAAAAGCAAAATACAATACAAACATTTTCCATAAATGTACTTTTATAGAAGGAACGTCTTCAAAGCGATCCTACCACAAATTTGACTAACTGATATCTATTAATACATCCCGCCGGTCTGCTGTCTCATTGAATCATCAGCCTCTATTTCTTGGCCATAGCAAAAGACACCTACAGAGAGCAGTAAATGAGGATATGCTATTTTCTGCAATACAGCCCAGATACCTCAAAACCACTTGAACCACATCAGGCCCTTACTCTGCCTTTGCTACAGAGATGACACTGCCGTTATCAGTCACGCAACAGTTACGATGGGTTTAGCACCACAGGCGAAAGCCCAGCGATGAGGACAAGAACGCAGCTATTCACGTCCAGGCAGAGCACACATGTTTTGGGGAAGTAACTGTCACACATCCGAGTCACTGACCGCTTCAGAAGCATGTTTTGCAAGCAGCTTAATAAAAAAAATCAAGCCTGGTGGATCCAATCAGTGAAGAGGATATTAATTACTCGGATGCCACAAGGGTTGAGAGCAGCGGGATGATGCCTTGGCAGAGCTCCTGCGGGACAGCCGCGCACCAACACCGTGAAAAACACGACTGGATATTGAGCAACACGTTAAATGAACAAGCAGAAATCCATCAACCTTTCAACATGTCTTTGCATAACATCATCATCATTTAAGCTGTGAAAAGCTGGCCAAAGCACTGTTGGATAGATACGAGGCTGTATAACAGCGCAGGACAACAGCTTCACGTTCAGCTGTAAGAGAACAGAAGAGTCTGGAGGTTTTGAAGGAGACTATGTTTAGTAGAGCTCATTAAACTTAAGAGTTTGAAATAGATATAAATTCGGGTATGAAGGCAAAAATAAAAGCATACAACACACCTCCAAAAACTGGTACACAGCTGTGAATGTGTTTCTAGCCGAAAAACTGACAAAACATTGCTTCCCCCCCCGGCCCCTTGACAGCTGGGCATATTTCTGCAACCGCCGTCCGTCCGGCAGGATAGTTCCTTCCTTTCCCACGCTCCGGAGCTGGTTCCAATTACAGCTCCCAGCGATGGCAGCGTCCCGCGGGGCAGGCAGCCACAGCCCGGCTTTCGGAACGAGATGCCCCGGGGACAACAGCTCAGGGATGGTCTGTCCCCAAATCACACCGTATCGTTTTTAAGGGGCTGAGCAGTTTCTCTCCAGAGGGGACAGATCTTGGCAGACCAGAGCCAGGCTGGACGGGAACAGTGGATTCTTATTTATCCACCTTCCAAGAAGCCCAAGATGAGCTTTGTCTCCAAAAATACAGTCGCCTGAGGGTCCTACCTTGCCACAAGGGCTAAGGTAAATAAATGCACCGTCTCAAAAACCAAAAGATTTTTCTTTTGCTAATCTACTGCTGGAATACCTTTCATCTCCTTTTGCAAGCAGGACAGTTTTTCCTTTAAAAAAATAAAAATCACAGCCCTCCCCAGAGGGAATTTTCTAACATAATCTTTTTTCTCCTTTCAGCATTTCATAACCAGCCACCTATCATTCCAATTTCAATAAAAGTACACAGAGCAAAACTGTTTTTAAAGAACATCTTCAGCACCAAAGCATCCCGCATAGTATTAATTACTTAAAACATTAGCACTGTACAGATCACAGGGGCAGGCTGGAGATAAACCAGCAGCGGTTCCCAGGCTCTGTGCTCTCTTCGTTCTGACAGTCCCTGTGTTTCAGTTCTCTTTTATACAGTCCCCAAAGAGGAACAGAAGGTAACTCCCTTTCCCACAGAGGAAGACAGCAATGAAAATATCAGCTGCAGTCAAGTATCAGTCAGAAAGCGTAACGCCCCGAAGAAGTCGGTATATTATCAGGCAACACTATGGTGCAAGCTGTTTCCAACTTTGCCAGCGTATCTCACTCTGGTTTTCTCTCCTTCTTAGATATGGAAGATGCCACGGATGCTCAGTCACTGCAGGATCTTTTTCTTGCCTTTTTTTTTTGTTTTTAAGCAAAACCAACATCAGGAATAGAGACACTGCAGCTGCTAAAACTGATGTGAAAGAGCCTGGTAGCTGAGGAAGGACAGAGTACCAAAACTAAAAAAAAAAAAAAAAAAAATCTAAAAGATATTGTGCACAATTAACCTGCTAAAATTTATTATATTTAAATATAACATTACCAGAGGAAAAAGCAGTATGCAGACCCGCAGAACTGAGCCTGAAGATGTTAACTGCACACAGAGCTACACTGGACAAAATCTGTAATCTCTTTTGGACGGCATTAACCTTCCATTTCAAAGAATAAATTGCTAACCAAGGGCCTTTGGAAATGTAAAACAGTGTTCACAGAGAAAGTTTTGAGCGTTCAGTGACTTTTCAAGGAAATTATTCAAGTTTCTTCCTCTGAAGATCCTGGTAAATGAGGCCAAATTTCAAGGGCAGTTTGATCTAGTACAGCCGTTCTCAAGCTTTTTCAGTACAAATTACAACTCAATCAAGTCACGCGTACATATAACTTCTAAATAACTTCTGCAGTTGGCTAGTCAAAGATATTAAAAAAAGAAAAAGTGAAGAATCTGACTGCCAAGAGCTCTCCTGCACATCATTCCGTACCCCAGGTCAAGCCACACTGTGCTCAGGTGAAGCAGAGAGGGATTTACAGTGGAATAGGAGCAAGTCCCCTTGAAAAATCACACATTATGATAGTACCAATTATCTCAGCATCACATCTTCCTAAGTTTGTTTTTAATAGCTTAAACTAAATAATGCAAATAGGTCATTATTTAAAGATAGTTTCCCATTTCCACCTTTTCCTTTCCTCCCCGCCTTCCCAGAAATATTTAAGTCACTAAAATTTCCTCTTGCCCCAGTTCTGCTGGGAACTGGAGAGGTGCTGGAGGCGGGGGGGTTAGCCTGTGAAAAACAGATTAGAATTAAGTGTTGTATCTGTGGCCTTGAAATGTGCCCTCAGCCGAGTTTTTAATTTGGCTTTTCAAGATTGATCAGCACACATGTAATTTAAAAGCAATTTGAAGCAGCAAGCTCGGTAGTTTGGCTTAAAATTAATGAGCTTTTGACAACTGCAAACAAAATGATAACGTGAACCCATTTAAGCTCATCCCTATATTTAAAGGAAAAGCATGTATCATTTTAACTTGGCTATACAAAGGCTTTTCTTCTGCATTATGAAAGCTTTTTTACCACAATCTTGCTCTCAGTAGCAATTTGCAAACTTTGCCCAATTGTACAAGATTAGTGGGAACACAGGCAGCGGATAAATGAATATTGTTGAGTAATTAAATATGTTAAGTGACATTGTGCAGTATGGTTAAATACATTCATGGAACCCAAATTTAAATAAAAACAACTCAGAAAGTACCTGAGACATCTAAACCCGCAGAACACGGGATACAAACATTATTCATTGCTTGTTTAAATCAACAGCCTACTACTCATGACAAAGCCTGGCACTGCAGCTCAAGGTATATACAGCACATTACAGCAGAAACTGAGGCTAGGAACGCAAAGAAAAATAATTATCAAAGGATGAACAACAAAGACAACGATGAAAGGGCAAAAGACAATAAAAATGGAATTTACTGAAAGAAACAGTAAGCAAGGTGAAGGAAGGGTTAATAGATATATTTGTATCGGACAAGATTTTTTTGTTTGCTTGTTTATTTTTTTCATTTGCACTGTTAGTTTGAAATTCAGTTGAGAAACAGCTACGGGTAAAGAAATCAGCATGTTCAGCAACAAAATCTGTTAGGAAAAAAATAATTTTAAGTACGCTTTGAGAAGTTCACAGTCTTCTCACCAGAGTCTTACAGCATTGGAAGTCTAAAAATGGCAACTGAAGCACACTAAGAGCGAGAGCAGACCTAGCACTACTCAGGCAAGTGAGACGAGAAAGCATCCTAATAAGTTATGGTAAATTCTCTGCAGATTTTACACATAGATCTGCTTACAAAATGCCACATTATATCAAAAATAAATTAAAAGACAAAAAGGTTGGTTGAAAAGTGAATTGCCCCTCTAAGAAACAAATTAAAATGCATCCCATGTAGTAGTGAAAACTGCTCTGAAGCTAAAGAATTACAGCTCTTGGTAAGGAAATATTTACAGATCCTTTATCAAATATACTGAAAGCAAGAGGGTCTTTAACCACAAATTCTCATCGTTGCCTTCAAGTCGTGATTACACGGGCTTTCCCTCATTCGCCAAAGGCTTATCTTTCGTTTCTGATAAAACTTTTCATTAAAAGAACCAAGGGAGGTAACAAATTACGGGAGTAAATACCAAGATAAAAGAGGACATAGCATGAACCTCATGGAGTGCAGTCCCACCCTTGGGAATACGCAGACAGGACACCGGCAGACCATGGGGCACCACAACCTTTAGGTGGCAAGACCACAGGCCAGAGAAGTACTAGCTCTATACAACCAACCAAACTGTTCTGTCCTCATTACAATCCACATTACACCACGTCCACAGGAAAGTGAGGTTTAAAAGCATCATGCTCCCATAATTTATCTCAGTCTTCGGCTGTGCTGGCTGATAATCGAAATTACTCTGCTAGTCTTCAATCAGTCCCTTGCAAGGGGCACTGTCATGAACTACAGCAGGGCTCCATTTTATCCAAGCTTTATTTAAAAGTTATTTCAGATGAAAGAGAGATTGATTTTACTGAAGAGGAAGAAAACTCAAGAACCACAACAATTAAAGAAAAAAAACACCGGGAAACCTGAACCCGATTGGTCTCAAAAGAGTAAGATCTTGTCACGAATGCGGAGTTGCATATTTCTTTCTCAATTTCCTCTAATGCCTCCAGAGAAGCAAAACCTAGAAGAAGGAGGAAATTTCGTAGTCCATCTAACTCCCTTGCTTTGGCGGAAAAGTTTATCCTCCAATTTATCTAATACATTTTGTCCTGATCTTTTTACGTGACATGAGTTAACGCAATTTTCACTTGCTTCCCTTGTAAATCTTCTGCTATTGGCCTATTTGCTTTCTCTTAAAACATTCATACTACTATTTACCCAAAGTGTTTCCTACACTGCATTCTTCCTGGTGATTCTTGACGTTGCTGCCTCCTTGTTTGTGTGTGTTACTTTCAGGGAACACCAGCGCCGTTGGTACAGCTTCGTCCCGCTGCTGGGGCATCCTGGCTCTCGTGCATGAAATAGCGGCCTCTTCCCAACAGCAATAATCCAAAAACTGTCACTTCCATCACTCATTTTTTTTTTTTAGTTTGTACCTCTACCTGATTCACAGTTCTGGTTTTTTGTTTTACCTGCTCGGATCTCTCATTCTTACCAATAATTCTGACTTTACATCAGAAAAAGAAAATCTCTGATAACCTAAGTATTCAGGACTGGGCACTTGGTTCCTTTTTACAGCAGGGATAAAAGGGATAGAAGAGCCCATGTCTGAGTTGTGCCACATTTTCCAGTGACAGTAAGCTGTCATTGCAAGCAACAAACTACCCCAACAAATTTCTTTCCAGTTTTATTTCTTCCCTTAGCCAGGAAACACCTTTGAACACAGATACATCACTTCTGCGTGGGCAAGCACGAGATCTCTGCCAGCGGCTTTTTACTTTGCCACTTCAGCAGTGAGTCGCTAGCCAGGAGTCAAAGGAAAAAGGATATTTTTAGGGCATCGCTGTTCGATGGGAGATGCGCTCAGTGAGCAGCGGTCGGGGCTGGGCGGAGGCAGCTCCCCCCACCCAGCAGACACGGCACCGGGCAGGGCAAGGGCTCCCGTCCGGGTGCTGCAGGTGCCAGGACAGATGGTCAGCGAGGCCACGCATCCCCTAACGCACTACCAGGACCAGGAGGATAGAAAAAAGCAGCCTTTAATGCTACACTTGTTCGGGGAGCTGTTTCACTGGAGAGAATCGGTTGGCTGGCTTACTTAGGAAGAAAAATCTGAGCGCACTGCAATCAAAATACAGTCCAACAGCATCACCCTCTCCTATCAGCAAGAAAAACTCCCATCTATTCTTCCATTTCCCAAAGGCATCCTCTGCAGACAACACAGAGGACTTTGGCAGGCAAAAGGGTATCATTGACGGAATTATTATACCTGCAGTAAGTCGACTGAATTAAAAAGCACAACTCTGTGCACATGCCTTAAAAATATGTTCCATGTTGTGAATAACTCAAAAATAAATCCTGTACAAATACTTCAATAAATTCCTGCTGCTGACTTTCTCCTAATCTCTGTCTTATCAGTATCTCATTTCAGCTCTGGCTTACACAAGTTTTCCAGTCTGTGGTACATATATATTTAGAAGATATGTACATTTCAGCAAAGAGCTTAGAAAAAAATACAGCTGCTTTTTTTTTTTTTTAAATATTAACCCTTATAGCATTTGGGATTATACAATATATATTGTTATCGGGCAGGACAAAGACTACAGTGGGATGAAATCTCATGCAGAAGGGCACAGGCAATGAGGGAAAAAAAAAAAAAAGATAAGATCACAGTTAAAAAGGATGCAGAAAGCCTGCGCAGAGCAGCCTGGTGGCTACAGCCGCTTTTCATTCAGCTTGAATTCTGCTGCATCACATCGCAAATCAGTTGGAGCAATATCTGAATCATTCTCTAAGACAGCTCCCAACCCATAAAACAAGCATCACATACAGGGTACCCATAAACGATACTCCACAAAGAATACATAATTCAGAACTCTTTAATAATGTATCAATTCAATTTACAATACTTTCGATTACAGGGCACCAAATTGTATTTTAGGCTACAGAGGGATTCTGCCTTCATTAATATTGTATCAGGAAATCAATAATGAAATGCCTGTCAAGAAATAAAGACCTGCTCACCGCAGGCATCGCGACGGCAGCCCCCAGGTTCGGCTCCTCCGCTGCTGCTTCCCGGGCCGCAAGGATGCGGTGCTGGAAAGCCGCAGCATCCCAGCGTGCGCTGGATGTGGAGCAAGTAACCAAGTTTAAGTTTGCATACATTATTCACCAGGAACACCAAGTAACACTGTTCTGACTACACTACTTATACATGAATTTAAAAAAAACCCAAGTATTTCTTTGAAATGCAGCGTAGGGCTTACATTCCAGGATCGGGTAAACTGCGTGGTTGTCTCTAAACTCAAACATGACAATTATGGTAACAGGCCTTCCATTTTAAACAAGCAGCAATTTTTTATGCCTCTTTCCATCTACTTTGAATGCACCGCTCTTGCTAATCCTGACAAAACTCCTAAGAGCCCTTTACACCTTTCAGTAAACATATAACTCAAACATATAACTGTCTACTGAGCAATCTCTTCACCTTGCCCCCTATTGCTATGTTTTATATACAAATTAAAACGCCAGCATCTTCCTCCCAAAACGAGAGGTTTGACTGCAGGCTCCTCGGCTCGCGGGTTTGCCTCCCAGGGTGCAGGTTGCTGCTGCTTTCCCCATTCTCTGGGCAGGAGCAAGACCCCAGCTTGCCCCCACCTCTGCTCCACGCAGAGATCAGCCACCACCGTCAGCCAGTCCCTCCTTCCCGACCCCCCTGACACCAATGGAATAGCACCTTCTAGCAAAAACATCCCTTTTCTTGCCAACTGCTTTTGCTGAGAAATTTTCAGGATACTTCCAGATACAGCATCGTTCCCCTTAATGTTTCTATGTAAAGCCAAGTTTTTTCTCCTAAAGCATCCTCCTTGGTTGCTGATGGCCTTCAAGTGCTCTGATACAACCAACCTTCAGACGCAGGACCCCAGCTGGTGTTAAGCCCTGCCATAAATCTATGCTGAAGAGTATTTTGGAAATAGGGATTGAAATACAGTATCACATTTACAAAATTCCAGTATCATTCAAAGGACGTACAAACATAATCCTCAGGTTCTCTATATAACTGAACAATTTCTCCTGCAGAACCTCCCACTCCTTCAGCAAGCAGGGTGGACTGCGCTCACGTCTCCAAGGCAAACATTCAGTATTCCTTTTTATCTTGCTGTTTTTCATCCTACACAGCATTCAGCACTTGCCTTGGCTCTTTTCTGGTTCTTCACCACAGTACAACTGACCTGCTCTGAAATCTTGGCGAACACATTTACAGGGCATTATCAAACGTGAAGAAGTATATAAGCATTTTACTGATAACATGTGGAGCTGAATTCTCAGAAGACACCAAGGATAGCTGTGACAAGGCAGCACTGTACCAGAGACTTCCTACGGCTCTTTTCCACTTTGCAGTTTGTCAACCCGTGTTCACCCATTTTTCTTCATGTAACCTCTTAAACGAAAAAGGTCACCAAGTACACCGGTCGAAGTACTCCTATAACATGTTCAGTCATTAACACAGCTCTGCAGCTTTGGTCCATAAACCAACAGCTCCAAAAAATAACTTATGGCACAACTTGTCTTACAGAAGAATCAAAAAGCACATGACGCGCACAGCGCGAGGCAAGTTTCTTGCAATCAAGAAGCTTATTTAATGGGAGCGGGTTTTGCTAGAATGAAGCGCACACCATCCTGTGAGAAAGATGCCAAGAAAATACAAATTTCAAAATCCCTGTAAGCCTTTCAACGTAGGAACGTGCAAGAGCCCACTCGCGCACGTGGAACGCAAGGACTGCAGCTCTGCCTACCTGCTTCAGCTTCACGAGAACCCACATGGAAGAGGAAAGTCTTACACAGACCTCGAACCTGCAGAGTCCCCAAACCATCACCTTCCATCTTGCAATAATTTCAGCCCACATGGTGCATTTTTGACATCACCCAGGCCGTATAATCAGGGAACCGGGAATGCAATGGGGCAGGCGGGGGAAGAAAAATAAGAAAAAGAGGGATTCAAGACAGTTGTTCTGGCAGAGATCAGCTGTTAACTCAGGTAGATGAAAAAACCTGATTGAGCTAGGTAACAGACAGATAAACATAAACATATGTAATGGAAAAGGGGGAAAGAAAGAAAGATACAAAAGCAAACTAGGACCCAAATGTGCTAAAATTGTCATCTTTGCACCTGCACTTCACAGGCTCGGGATAACTTACTGTAGTCCCAACAGCAGCATCACACTGATTGGAGGTACATGAAGATGTCTGGTTTTATTAAAGGTGTCGAGGGCACAGGAGGCTTTTAAACTAGGAATTCAGCTTTTATCTTTTACTTGGAAGAATATATTAAAAGCATTTAAGGAATACAGAGCATGTTAGTCAAAGCACAGCAAGCAGGGATGGCTGGTGTAACACAGCTCCTATGTAATTCTTTTATTTGTGAGCAAAGACAGAGCAAATTAAAGGAATCGAACACTACACCCACACCATTTTGTTTCCCGCATTATTTTCTTTCCCTTCTTCTCCCACATTTCTAAAACAACTGCTTTCGTCACTCCAGAAAACAAACAGCTTTAGCTTAACTCCCTTCGCTGCCCCTAACGCACAGCCCCCACACCTGATGTTTGCATCCACACTAGCACAGCCCCGCCGGTCTCTGCTTGTCCCACCTCCACCCTTACCCCCTTTCTCTCTCGGGGTGCAGGTGCCACCACCCCCAGCACAAAGCAGAGGCAGGCTGCCCCACAAGCCCCCCCATGCCATCAACAGTAATTAGAGATCGTTACCCCATTAGGGACTCCTCAAGAACAAGATGGGGCCGGTGCCACCAGACCACCTGCATCTTCCCACATCGAGACTTAAACGGTCTCATGTGTTACCCAGCAAAGCAAAGCAGGGACTTGACGTGCCTCCTGGATGAGGAGAGCACATTACATCCACGTAAAAATCTCCTTTAAACAACATCCAGTTTCCAGCTGGATGTCATTAATTTTCATCAAGTTACTTTTTTTTTTTTTTCTAACAAGCCCCAAAGCGCAACACACACAGCAGAAGTTAAGATCACCACGCACATAATAAATATTTTTCAATTCTCAGCCTCTTTATTTCTACTTCCCAAGTTTTCTCATAGAGCTTATAACACCTTAGGGAAAAAAAAGCTCGACAAGCGATGTCATTTCTTTTAACTCAGCAGTCTCTACTCCATACAAATCAGACACAGGCAGTGGTTTAGAAGCTACGCAGCTGAACGGCACAGCAAATCACCTCACTCCATGGAAATAAGCCACAAGGAGAGGAACCTCACAGAAAAATAAAAACAAAAATTAAGAGACACCCTTTCCCAGTTGAAAAACTTTTCAATCTCACAGCAGATATCCATTAACCCTTTCTACAACCCACAATTAAAGTGCAAAAAAAAAATATCTAATGATGGGAGACAGTTAGAAGTTGTCTTTACATTATCTTTGTGAGGTTTGTCATTATTTTTCCCAGTATTTTAAACGAAACCATAAGCAGGGGACGGGGGGGGAAACACAATACCTTTGTTTTTGGAAGTAATAAATTCAATTTTTTCCACGAAAGCCTCATTTGATTTCTCCCTCACAGCCTGTATAAGGAAAATACAAAGTTTTCCACCAGCTGCAGGATTTACACCTACCTCCACACAACCAGGTGCTTCCCTTGTCAGCGGCCCTGGGGAGCCCGGAGCCCCACTGTACCCAATGGCTCTGCCGAAGGGAAGGGGCCACCGGAGAGCACCAAGGCAGCACAGGCAGCAGCACCGATGCCGGTTCCTCCGGGCACCGTTCGGTGCCAAATCGCAGCGTTTGCCAGGGCACCGCACTGTCGGCAGTATGAACCAGCCAGCCAATGTCACCCAAAACCAATAAACAGCACAAATGAAACCAAACGGTTTTTAAACAACGCTAATCTTGCTCAAGGGAGAGTAAAAGAGTTTGCAGACAGCCGTATCACCCCTCAGTTGTTGCTCCTGTACGTCTGAACGCTGCATATACCCACAGCCACGCTCACCTCGGAAAGAGCCGGATGAAAACAGCGTGGATGGGCTGACAGGAGACAAATGGCTTTTTGGAGCTTAAGTTCACAGGCGGGCCCCATCCCGGGGGCCGGGGAAGAGCCTGACGGCCGAGACACCACACGTCCCAGATGGGTGGCGTTGCCTGTCAGTGGGGTGCACAATGCCTGGACGATCCCTCGTGTCCCCCAGACACCCAGCCTGCTGTAACAGCCCCCCGACACCCCGCCTGGACTCGAGGGTGCCCACTGCCCTCTCGGCTCCCACGGGAGCGCGCCCGTCCCTCCGGCCTCTCCAGCACGGAGTTAACTCCCGAGGACGGGCACCCCACGGAGAAAGGGACACGAGTGTTCCCGCCCGCCTCGGGGACACCCCTGGAGGGAGAGCGCGCCCCCCGCCGGCAGCCAGGGCCGGCTCCCAGAGCCGTGCGGCCGGGAGCACGCAAATGCCGGTCGCTTCCCGACGCGCACCCAGGGGCGGCCGAGCGATGCCCCCGCCGCCCCGGGGGAGGCCGGGCCGNGGGCGCGGCCAGCCGCGGGACGCCCAGGCGGTCTCCGGCCCGAGGCGGCGGGCAGAGGCGGAGGCAGCCAGGCAGGAAATTTCCCTTCGCCGCCGCCACCGCCTCCTCCCTCAGCGGTGCGGCGGCGGGTGCGGAGCCGCCTGGCGGACACTGTCCGCATCGGCAGCGGCGGGAGCGGGGGCCGGGGCCGGGCGGCGGATGGGACCCCCCATGCCCAACCCGAGCTCGCCTGCGCACCGGCGGGCACCTAAATCACCCCGGCAGCCCCGCCTCCTGCTGCAAACGGTTCGGTCTGCGGATGGCAAGGTGCTGTGTGTTCACACCGAAGCGTCAAGCGGGGCCGGCACGGTCACGACTGCTACAGCAGCCAACGTTTCCCAAGTCAGACCTACTATCTGTGCGTGTTGGAAGTGCCTCGTGTCTTCCCGCACTTCACAGAGGCAACGCTGAGGATGTGCGGGAGCGCGAGGGCCGGGTCTTTGATGGCGCCAAGTTCTCTGTGGGCAGCAAGCGCGAGGTTGGGCGTCCTCATTTCCCAAGATCACCAATGTGACACCGCTTGGAGTGGATCCCAGATTCCCCTGTCAGGATCAGACAGCCTCCCGGGATCCTTCCCCTTTCCGCTCGCCCGACCATTAACGTGCCGCTGCCCCACCGGAGCTGGGGTGGAAGGGACAAGCCTGAGGCCTTTTGCACCCACCTCCCCCTCCAAGAGACCTCTGTGGCAGCTTGGGCCACACGGAGCTGGTGAACCAGGACGGTGAAACCCAGAATAGAAACGTCAGGCTGAAAAGTAGGACAGGGAGGAGGGGATTACTGAAGGAAAGGCGAGAATCGGGGAGTCGGAAGGCACATCTTGCTTTCTTTTGTCTTCAGTCCCTAGAATACCACCTCTTGCAAAACAAGAAGGTCTCTCTGAAGAAGAAATCTCTCCTCCGCGAGGGCCTCGCGTGGATATTACTTCCAAAAACCCATATCTGTGCACACCATATTTATTTTAAAGGTACCAAAGGATGTCAGACAATTAGGGATTGTATGAAAAGACCATCGCAACAAAATATTAGAACATCTGTGAATATTTGTGTCTTCTGCGGAAAACTTAATCAGAGCCTAATTATGTCCCTTTGGCATCGTGTTGACTAGGAAACAGCAATTTAGTAGAACGCTAAAATTTTTCAGCAGACATGGCAGTGCAAACGGGCACAGTACCAGGAAGGCGTTTGATTTTAATGAACATGTTTGTAGATCAAATGACTGCAAGTCAGCAATTTTCTCGCTAGTAACCGTTTGCAAGAAACTGGATATTAATTTAAATGACTGCTTATATCCAAGCAATAAAATAAATGGAATTATTATACATGTTGGGTAAAATGACCACATTTTCTATTAGTGCAGAAATTAAAAGTACTATTATACCGTGGTTCCAAAATTAATTAGTCATGAGAAAGAAATGTGAAGGCGAAGTTATACAATAAAGAAACAAAGAAAACGCGCGTTATCGTTATACATTATTTGGAGGAAACAGGTTTTCTGTAGATAAGGGGAATATCTAAATAAATTGTACAATTGTGAAATAAAGTTATAGAAGGAACTTCATCCAATCTTTCTTGCTCCAGCATCCTATCCTCAAGTCCTAAGTATGACTATTAATACAACATGACAGAAATTTAGCCTTGCTCAGCTGCACCGGTGTTCCTAGCTCCACTTGCAGACACATCCAAGATACTTCTAAGCCCGGCTTTGTGCCGCTGATGTGTTTCAGGACACACTAATGAGCTGGAGCCAACAGGAGCGAGTAAGCCCGAGGCTGATTTTATCTTCAGTTGCTGGCTAGAGAAAAATAACATAGTATGATGGTCTCTGATATAGTGCTTTATCCAGAAAACTAGATTAGTACTCCCCAAAGTCTAGGAGCTGGGGATCTGAAGAATGAAGCGGCTTTAAACCTGTTTTCAGTGCTCTCCAGACAAGGTCTGAAGAGAATTTATGCTGTTAAGAAAGGGGAGAGGATGAAAAACGAAGCTGCTATGGGATTTGAAGCAATTCAGCTGCATTGACAGAGCTTACTTGCTTCATCAGAAAATAAATTTAAGAAATTGGAAGACTGAAATACCATAGCAAAAATAAGATAATAGCCGGTAGCTGTCCACGTGTTTAGCCCAATAGAGCTCCAACAGTGGCTTTTCTTTGTTCATCTCACAGCCCACTGGTCATCTGTCTTTTCCCCTCTTTCCATCACAAATCAAATATATTCTCAGAAATGTCAGCTCTTTGGCAACCGTTTCACCCTTGCTTCCAAATTGCCGGAGGAGCTGCAGGACCTCCGACGGCTTCTGGCAGGACCCAGCACCTGCATCCCTGGTTTCGCGCTGTGGAAGTAACGTTAGTCCTGTAGAAGTGGTGGAAACTTTCCCATCAACAATTATAGTCACTTTCCTACTCTCCGTTACAAAAAGCATCTTCTCTGCTCCAAGCTCAACAAATCTGTGAGAGGAAATAGGCAATATTTGAACGCCAAAAATTTACTTCAGGTGTTCCAGCATGATAGGGAACCTGATAGCACCAAGTGAGATAAAATTATGTTTCCTGCTTTCCGTACAATGCCTGTAAAAGCAAAAAGACAAAAATGCGTGGTCAGTCTTGAGAGAAAGGATTTCAAGGAGGAGCATCTTATTAAAGCATACAACACCGAGTATAATCCTACCACTTTCCTTCACTTTGACAAAAGCTCTCCAAATATTTACCAGGCTTCCACATTTACTGAGAAATGGCCACTATACCCTTGGCAGCAGCACGGTAGATCTGTCTCTTTACTGATATACTGGAACACAAATTGTAAATGTAGTGAAGCAGTTGGAAAATCAGAGGCAGCACAGCAAATACAGACACGGGATTTCTGTAACTGCAAATGTGTCTCAGCCTAAGAATACACGAAAAACTCTTCAAAGTACAGATAATTGGGCAAACGCGTGAGAATATGTAACATCCCAGCGGTAGCTAATTTAATGACTTCAAAGGGGTATTTTTCTAAGATTTTTACGTTTGGAATCTAAAATTATGAGTATCTAGGAATATATTTAAGTATTCAAGACTACATATCTTTATAATTGTTACAGAAATTGCGATAAATGAAAGCCTGCCCTGCCAGCTCTTCTCTCCATCTCCACCTCCAGGGTTTGTTCTAAACATTACAAACCTTGATGCAGCTTCAAAGCCACATTTTATTAAATTGAAAATATTACAAAGGTCGTATTTTCTGCTTCTTGCAAGGCCAGAAGGTTTTTTTCCCCCACCCTTCAATAAACTGTACTTGACCACTCAACTTGCACTATTCAGTCATGAATGACAGCAGCTTTTGAACGCCCAAACACGTTCTTTTAAAGTTTTTGCAAGTCATCTTTTGAGGTATGGAAAAAAGATACCCTCGGACATCTTAGAGGCTTTGGTGGAGCTCAGCTGTTTTGGTAACTGCAGTCACTGACCTTTGGGGTTAAAGATAGAAAATGTCTCTATGCTCTCAAACTTTTATTTTAAAATTTCTTATTTTACCAGAAGGGCTCTGCTGTTCTGTTCAAAGCTGCCAAGCATTTTACAACTTGGAAATGGAGAGAAGCAGGATGAGCAAGAAGTGAGAAGTTCAGTGAGCTGCTACCGAGGTACAGGTCGGGTCTCCTTCACCTGCCTTGGCACGTGTTGTGTGAGAAGTTTTAGAAGATAAACTTTCCAAGGGAAGAATTAATTTCTTATCAAAACCTAATGCTGGCTAATGTCTTAATTTCAAAATCTTTGAGAAAAGGCAGTTTCCAGGTGTCCTGGTTTCAGCTGAGTTAGAGTTACTTTTCTTCCTAGTAGCTAGCATAGTGCTGTGTTTTGGATTTAGCATGAGAAGAATGCTGATAACACACTGATGTTTTAGTTGTTGCTAAGTAATGCTTAGACTAGTCAAGGACTTTCTTTTTCAGCTTCCCATGCTCTGCCAGGTGCACAAGAAGTTGGGAGGGGGCACGGCCCAAGATAGTTGATCCAAATCGACCAAAGGGCTATTCCATACCATATGACGTCATGCTCAGTATATAAACCGAGGGGAGTTAGCCGGGGGGCAGCGATCGCTGCTCGGGGACTGGCTGGGTGTCGGTCGGTGGGTGGTGAGCGGTTGCATCACTTGTTTTCTTTTCCCTGGGTTTTGTTTGTCTCTCTCGTTCTCCTTTTCATTACAATTATTATTATTATTATTATTATTATCATTATTATTATTACTATTATTATTATTTTATTTCAATTATTAAACTGTTCTTATCTCAGCCCGTGGGTTTTCTTACTCTTGCCCTTCCGATTCTCTCCCCCATCCCACCGGGGAGGGGGAGGGTGAGCGAGCAGCTGCGTGGTGCTTAGTTGCCGAGTGGGGCTAAACCACGACACCAGGGCTGCCCCTGCAGCCACCACGCGAGGCAAGTGGCATTCCCGTTTGGGCAAGGAGCGCTCATGGCAAGCGGAGGAGATGCTGAACGGGGCTTTTCCTCCTCTACCAAGACCAGGCATATTTGGCCATCACCTCTTCAGGTGTCTGAGTACAAAACACGGGTGTATTGTGAATATATTCTAGGGTAGCACAGGCTGTGCCTCAAGACACCAGAACAGACATCAGCTAGCTTACACAGATGGTAAAACTGAGGAACGCTCTTGCAGCAGGCAATCATTTTAATACAGGATTTCGCTCATCGCATTTGCGTTGATACCGGTGTGATAGCTTTGGGATCTTCTGCCTTTTTTTCTTTCAAGATGGAACCCGCCAGTCACTGTTCCTGCTGACTGCTCATGTGAAAGGATGCTGCTCCGGAGGCAGCACAACGTTCCAGCTGTCACTCCGATATTACCAATACGCTCCAGCGTCAGAGCTCAGAAATCAATAACTATCTAGCAATAGAGTTCTCAGCTGAGAAGATTTAGTCATTTTCTGGGAAGAAATCCAAACAACATTTAAAATGTGTTTGTTTTTTTTTTTTTCAATAGTGCTGTAAAAAAGGTCAGAGCAAGAGAAGGATGAAATCGGAAGATAGAATAGTACAAATCCACTGCACAGCAGCACTGGCTATGGATACACAAAAATTGTCGTGATCACATCCCTCTCACTTTCCCAAACAGCTGTTGCAATAATTTTGCAGTTCAGTTGAGCTTCAAATTTTTCATCTTCAGCTACAATAAAATTCATGATGCTTTATCCGATTTCCCTCACCCAGTCCAAAAGGCATAAACAAATCCCTATTTCAGTCACCACTCAGAATGCTGGCTGCAAAGCAACCAGAGGAAAAAAAAATCAATCTCGTTCTTAGTATTCTATAGTACATTTATAATAATCTGTTTCAATTACAATTTATCCATTTTAGAAGAGGTGGAGGCAACGCTGGTAATGCATGGCCTGATCTTGCAATGCTGCACATACATCTGCCTTGCGTGGGGCTTTATCGACTCCTTTTGGGGCCAAGTGCAGCTCAAGGATCTTGCCATCTCAGATGCTGAGCTCCTCTGCAATTAAACGTGGAAAACGGAAAATAAAAAGGATGTGAAAGCTTTGTGTGATGTACAAGGGTGTACCGCAACGGTGGTGCCCAAGGAAAATCACAAACATCAGCACAACTGCCAACCAACCACACTGCTAAATCATCTTGCCACCTGCCAATTGGTTTTTAAAATGCGAGATTTAACTAAATATGGAATTTTTTAAACCACCAGTAACCGTCGCTAAACATTGCGGTTGCAGCAGGACAGAAAATAATTTACAGCGGCTTCACCTTGAATTTCCCCGGCTGCTGCTGAGCGTGGCTGAGCGCACTTACCTGCGAGCCAGCTAGGAGCGAGCCCTCGGACCCTGCCTGCCGCAGCCGGGAGATGGTGGCATCCCTCGGGAGATGGCATCCACCCGGAGCTGTGGGCAAAGCAACAAAACCACCCTGTGATTTTTTTTTTCATATGTAAGAATGTGTTTGTAACATAGAAAAATGAATGCATATGAAACGTTTGCAAATAAAAGCTTTCATTTTGTATTTTTATGTATCTGGTTGCTTAAAGCAAACTAACTTGTACATAAACAGAAGAGAAATACTCACATACTCTACCTATAAAAAACCAGGGCTCTATGTAGTTTTATATAGCAGAGGATTCCAAACCTCTCTGCTGTCCATCCGATTCATAATGAATTACTCTGATTTTTCCATTTGACCATTGAGCGGGGCTGAGTCTATATTAGTGGGGGCAGAGTCGAAAGGTGCTGATAGGGAAACATTTTCTCTGCGTCGGAGGAAACCAACCTCTTCTCTTCTCTCTCAGGTGATGAGGTGCGTCATGTCAAACTATAATTTTCATTACAAGTTATATGATGGTTTTTTAGGTAGCTGCGAGAAAAAAAGACACAAGGAATCGTACCATCAGCAGAGAATAAATTAACTTCAAGGTGACAGGGAAGAAAAAGGCAAATTACAGTCTCATTTACAGAGCAATTCCTCTGGCCTCAGGAGAGTTTCAACGATTTGAGCCACAAAAATTTGATCTGAGTCACCGAAAACTAAATATAATTGAATAAGATTGCTTCGAAAGGAGCCACAGGCTACCCACTGCAGCTCTTAGTCCCTGTTATTTAGCATTTTTAAAGGTGCGGGTGCTCAGTTCATTTAAATTTGGTTCTCTCAAGACTGCCAAAGCAGGACCACTGAGCAGCAGCTGAAAATTTATTCCCTCAAAGCTAGTACCAAGAAAAATATCAATTCTTAAAAATATTTATATTTTTAAATGTGTTTCATAGGGGACAAGTGGCACAGCTGACAGCGCAGGGCAGATGGCAGGTGGGCAGATTTTTACCTCGGTTTATTAAAAAATGTCCTTGGACTATAAATAATTGGACTATGCTCTTTGTATGCAACTAAATGGCGAACAGAACTATTGGATTAATAAACCTGTAGAGGTGGATCAGTCTAGTAAGGTTTACCCGTATTGCTATGGTTAAAGTTTAACTGAAGTACTGGACAGAAAATGAGAGGTAGGTCTCTTGGTTCTTATTTCTTTAGAAGGGCTGAAACACTTCCCTTCAGTCTTCAGTGCTTAAATCGTGTGTTGACTGATTTCCGCTATGTTACGTATGTTAAGTACATATATGAAGCATATAAATTCTTTATGAGTAACATGTATAAATTCTTAAAAGCAATGACATCAAAAGTATCATTAAAGTCCCATATAATTTGAAAAAAAAAATACACGAGACCATAGCACATAAAAGACCAGTTGTACATCTCCAAAATAAGATACATTGATTTCAAATGTGATTACTGCTTTAAAGTTTTGAATCAAGAAATCAACACTAGAACAATTACAGTATAATATCACTGCCTTTACAGAACAGGTATGTTCTCCCCTCAAGAAATTATTTGCCATTTCAAATTCAGAAAACTTTAATCTCTCAAGGTCTTTACAGTACAAAGCAGTCAAGCTTCGGGGAGATGGCTCAACAGGTTTATTTAGCAGCCCTGTTAAAACAGACTGCTTTCCAAAGATTAATTAAAAAAAACACTGGATGATCCAGAAGCGTGACTTGAGTATAACATGGAATAATGGCATTATAATTAATAGAAATAAAAGCTGATGGAATCTCTTTGACTTTATCCTGACAATAGATTGTTCATTTAGGTTTCAGATTTCACACAAACAAAATGGGGACCCTGGTGCTTAGTTTACCTCAAATTTTAGAAATTTGACTTCAGTCTTATTATTAAGCAATGTTGTATTCTGTTTGATATCATGTTGTCACTGTCTTTTGTCTTTGTTTAGGTTAGTTTGGGCAGAAGAAAAGAATACATCCCTTTGCTTTATAGTCCAGAACAGATTTTCTTCAGTATTGCTACCTTTACATATCCACTACTTCATTGAAATGAATCCCTGCTTAAGGTATTTGTTTCCTCCCTGTCGAAAAAAGGGAAGGATGCATGAAAATATATGAAATTTAATTGAGAATTATAGCTCTTCCTTAGGAAACAATCTATTGACAGTAGATAGAAACTCCTTACCCCCAAAAGCCAAGACCAACCCAGTGTTTTCACAAAGAGCATAAAGAATCTAAAAGAGGTCTCAGAAGAGGCAGTTGGGCAGCTGTTAAGCAAGTGGGGAATTCGAACAGAGAAGGAACATTTTCGTACTCTTTGGCACGACACATTAGATACAGATTTGGCAAAAATTCTTTCCAGCCTGATTATCAGCCTTTCAAGAGAAAAAGCAAGAACAGGCCAGAAAATTTTGTCAGGGAGTAAAAACATCTCCCAGAAAGCAGTAAGGCGAGCTGGGAACCCTGGCCCCGCAGGCGTCAGGCTCTAGAAGATGTCTCCAGAGCCGTGATCTGAAAAGCTACGGGTCGGTAAGGCAATCATAAATCATCTGCCAACGATTCCTCCTGGCCTTTGCCAGGCTGGTTTTGTTGTAACTATGGCAACACCTTTTCTCCAGACCAAAGTTCAATTATTTTACATTTTTATTACCACTGCCATTTGCTTAAAGTTTACCAGGGTAGCTTCTGCTAGCACAGAGAGCAGATCCCAGATAGCGAGAAGGAGGAAACAACCTCATGCTAAGCAGGACTAAAAAGAAGAAAATACCCTGAACCGGTGGAAAATCTCTGTCTGACAAAATGCCGTCCAGAAAAAAAACAGCCATGTTTGCATCTGCTTTTTTCACCTGCGTTTTCTCCTTCGTGATGATTTGTGTTGTTCTGGCGACCCAGCACTGGATGAGTAGTGAGGTTTGCTTTTCTGGCACAAACTCCACCGTTACGGTAAGCCTCACCTATGGACTTTTTAGCGGTACCTGTGAACAGTTCGTCACTGCGGGACTTCAGGTTTCAGAAAGGACTTTCCAAGGTGAGTGGCGTTACGCTGGGAAACGGATGGCGTCTTCTTGCTAATGCAGGTGGCGGACGTAGGAACCGCGGCTCGTTCTTTTATTCATCTGTGACTATAATACTGCAAGTGAGAACAAGAATATCTGTAAAGCAGTCTGGGGATTTAAGTGGTATAAAATAAGACCCCAAAAAAGCACAGAAACGCTGCAGCATTCTTGCCAATAGCAACTTCTTCTAATTCCCTGTGAACTTAGCCTACGCCTTGGAACAAGGGGAAAATACAAAATAGGAACTTTATGTAAAATTGGTTTTAATTTTCAGACGCTTTCAGTGAGGAACAGAAAAGCAACATTCAAATACCGTTTTATTAAAGGATTACAAACCTAATTCACCTTCCAGGCTTATTTTTTAAAATTTCGTTATGTTAAATTAATTTTTTGATTTAAAACATTTTGCCACCTACTATCAAATTAGCATCATTTTTATAGAAGAAGGTTTTATGAGGCTGCTGAAGGGAAAAGAACAAAACACGGAAAACAATAATTTAGAAAGATTTATATCTGTGTTGATATCTGTGCTGGACCTACATACTAATGGCAGTATTCCTTTTATTTCTTCCTTTAAAAGCACACCATTCCATTTTTAAGCGCTATTATCAAACCTAACCATTTGGTTGGTACTTTCAAACCTTACGCTTGCTCATGTCTTTTTTTTTTTTTAATGCTAGACTGTAAAGTATGGATTACAACGTAGTTTGTCAACTTTTACAAGGCCCTTCTTCCCCCACCCAATGCGTGGTTTTCAGGTGACTCCTCATCGTCATGATTTTCCAAAAGAACTCTGAGATGAGCTTTGGAAACAAGGTTATTAGAATAACATTTCAGCAAACATGCAGAAGATTCAAATTAAATTGTATCTTATGTTGATATGCAACAGATCTTACTTTTTGTGCATCTGCAGTTCTTGGTATTTATCCTCAATGGTAGAATTATTACAGAAGAAAAAAGAATAAAACTGGTTAAATAATTAAGGAGGACAGAATAACCGAGAGATAAGGGAGAACAGATGCTACATGGGAATAAAACAAAGTTAAAAATAAAGAGAAGAGCAGAAGGGGTTTTACCTAGAGCAACCTTGGAGAAAGTTAAGACAAGCGTGAAAAATCCTAGTATGAGAAGCGAAACATGAGAAAAAGCAAACCAGAAACAAGAAATTATGCATACGGAGTACGAACCACAGACTCAATACTGATTTCACACGGTTCAGCAAAGATTTACTTCACCCTATGCACAAGTAGCTCTACTGACGTGAAGAAAAGCATTCACAAAGGCCAAAGGTAGATAAGCCTGAAAGGTGTTGCAAGGATCAAGGATTTGCACTGATTTTATGTATCTTGCTGTCTCACCGAGTTCATAGCAATAATGCTGATATACAGGTGTGAAAACGAAGAAAGCCAGTCAAAAGAAACCTAATGAAAATTTGGAAGAGTAGGTCAAACAGTTTTGAAACCTGAAAGGTACTTCAAGAATTTTTTTCTTTTTCGATAGGCTGTTGTAAGATGTCCCATCACAGAGAAGCCACCAAGGTAGAGCGCAGCAGACCTAAGCCTCCAGATGCTTCCCATCTCCTAGCTCTTTCCCACCTTAATTTAGTACAGAAATTGTAGGCACCCAAATTACCACAGTGGCAAAGCTATGTCACACGAGCCAGTTCACATTATGACAATTATATTGGCATGAAAAACCTGAACGCAGCAGTGTTCCTAGCGAAGCGTATAGCATACATTGAGATCATTACATAGCAGTCAGGAGTCATTCAAACCAGTTTATTTACAGTCATATCAGAATAATCAATGTAATTTTTATAAGAGTGAATATACATCTGTAAAAATAGTTTATATAAGATTATATCTCCCCATGCCAGTTGGCTCAAGCCCCAAACCTTGAGCCACGCAGGCAGACTTGCTGATTTTAATAGGGCTCCATGTGAAACCAGGAGTCCACCCATGGAGAGCTGATTGCAGGGCGAGGATGCAGTCTGGCAGGAATTCAGGGCATGCGTCTTGCCTTTGTCTGCACAGCCGCTAACACAACCCAGTCCCAGGGCCTGTGCGCTACCGACATATAGATTTTAATTCCAATTAACGACAAGCACTCGCAGAACACTTGCGTCAGTAAAGGATTTCAGTTCTTTGCGTGGTCTACGTGCATTCTGTGGTTGGTGGTGGTTTCCCCCCACCTGATTTAGGGTTTTGTGCTTATCGTTTACAAAATGTCATCTCAGTTCTCACATTTAAGCCATTTAGGGATGAACAAAACCGAGTGAGCTTCAGGAGTTGCTAGTTGCCTTCAACAGCTGCTGAAAGTAAGTCGTGCTTTATGAATAGTCTAAATATGGATTTGCCCACATCCGTCGCTAGTGCAGTTGGGCATATATCCAAGATGAAATGAACTGATTTTAAGTTAATTCTTAGGCTTTATCCTAGGCATGATTGTCACATTTTATATTAAGTGTGATTCCGTACATTCTTGAAATAGAATAAATACTTCACAGAATTGCATATGTACTATTTTTAAATTCGAACAATTGGGTCCTCCTAAGACAGTAGATGTCTTTTGTTTGATGATATCCTTAAGTAAATGGATTGCCTGTGCTATGGAGAAATGAAGTGCTGTGCTTTCTCCACTCTAACATTTCAGACAACAGCAGGAAGAGTTACAAGCATCCTTTTAAATCACAGCATGATCTGTCGCTCAGCAAGTATGGCCTGGCTGGGGGTCTCTGCTCTGCACCCTGAGCGTGTTTCTCATTGAGTGTGAGAAAAGAATGGAAATCATGAAAGAGTAAATCATAAGACGATAGCTTGGGGGTACAGAGCGCTTGTGAGCAATAGCCCAGGTTGGCTTTTATTAATGGCCATACAAAAGCAGATTGTCAACAGCCTTTGCAAAGACCATTACTTACTTGGAAACCACGACATTAAACGAAATTTTGCAGTGTAAAGATGAAAGACAAGCAAAGGAATACGGCTTCTGTAAGTGTATAGTGCATGAACTGCCTGCTCGGAGTAGCCTTTTTAACAGACTGCCACAAATGACCTTAATAGAGCAATAAATCAATACGGCTACTTCGGAGGCTCTGGGGATGAGCAGAATGATCTGGCAGAATGTAGAAGTTATTAAATAACTTAAGTCCTTAGAGTCTTCATTAGCTGTTTTAATGAGTTGTCATAGAAAGGAAGCACTTATGAATATAACAGTCTGGAAAAGAGCTTGTTTACAGCCTTGCTTGTTTCCAAGTCAAACGCGTAAAAATTGTGAGCAAGGTGCAGGAAGAGGCACGCCTGGAGAGTCCTGTAAAGTCAGGGCTTATCTGGCTGTTGGCAACCAGCAAGGCCAACAGCACACAAGGAAGTCTTTGAAATTTGCTATAGCAGAGAGGAATCGATTAACTTTGTAACTTTTAAAATACATGACAAATGCTTGAAAATTGCTGGAACTTCATTAATGTCATCATCAGTTGCCAGGTGTGCTGTGGGAGCTCCTGAAAAGTAGAAAGCTAGGCTGAAGTCTACTTCTGTTTTGTTTTTTTTTTTTTTTCTTTTTTATTTAAACGAACAATTCATTATGTGTCATAAGTGATCATAGACCTCATAAAACCTGCCAGATCAACACTGCTTAGAAAAGACCTCCAGGCTGGCAGCTGGACGTCATTTACACTCAGGGCAGTAAAAGTTATTAAAGATGAAAAAAAAAAAAAAAANAGTTATTAAAGATAAAAAAAAAAAAAAAAAGATACAGGAAATTAAGGAGAGACCTGGCGAAGGCAAAAACCTCTGCTTTCATCCTGGATTTAGGTTATTTTACACTGATGCTGAGGTTATCCAGTTGTGGGCTACAATCAATCTCATTCAAGTAGATCAGCTACTGTAGATTCCTTCAGTTTGCACCGACTGCTTTATTTAGGAAAAAAAAAAAATCTGCCGCCACAAACCCAGCATTTTATTTAAAACCTTTAGCCTTGTGCTGTTGCAGGCGTGCTTACAACAGGCGGAGTCTGACAAAATTACATCCCCTAACCTGCAGGTCACTGTCAGAGGTAAGCAAGGTCAATTAGGGGGTGCAGTAGGTGTAGCCAGTCAATTCTGGAGATGTTCTGAGTGATAAAATTAAGTGAGGCTGCCAGAGGGAAATTACACAAACCTGTCTGATTTGGCTCCAGGCTTATTTCTTGAACTAGGCAATGCCCAAGCAGTAAGGCAGCTTCCGCGCGAGCGCATGGTGCAGCCGGTGGTGCGCTCGCTTCCATTTAATGGAGTGATGTCTCCCGAATGCCTCTCTCCTATTCTTCTAGGAGAATTGCTTCAATTTGCAACCGATTTCCATAACACATCCTTACCTGCCGTTTCCTCAAACAGAAATTAACTGCTACCAGGAATATTACATAAAATGAGAGCGTAGCTCTCCTTTTCATTTATTTCCAATAGCTCTTCTTTCTGTTATGAGTGTTTATTTTCTTTTCATGGGGTTTTTACTATTTTTCTGCTATGATTTCTCCAATTTATGCCCTAACTGAATACTTTGCAGTAATGGCTTTGTATTAAAAGCAGCATAGAAAGGGAGTTTTCCTACAGATGGCTGTCTATCACAACACCCATTTGAACAGAGCTCAAAAACATTGTTGTCATATTTGTTATAGGGTAAGGCAGCCACAGGCGCGTTATGGCTGCCTTTTCAATCTTTAAATTGAAAGGAGGAAAATAATACATTTCAAGGCAGCTATACTGCAATTACACTTGGAGTAGATTGCATTCACATTTGTGCCTCTTATTGTCAGCAACATATCAAATAACTAGAAGGATTTAGGCAAAACCAATAAAATTGATTACAGTCCTGGAGGGCTTGGCTATATGTGCCATGTATATATGGCCAGCCACGCATGTAGCTACAGAAAGTACACCAGGCGACAATCTATGTGTAGCAACCGTAGTAAGCTGGAGCAAAAAGGAGAGGTGCCAGGATGCTCGATGTTAAGATGCATGACTCCTTGGACACGTGGCCTCAGGACTGGAGACCTTGAGAGCAGAAGCCCAAGGGCAGGGCTGAGCCAGCAGCTCGGGAGCCCACATTTGTCCCCTTGCCGAGCCCAGGGCCACCAGCCGTGAGCATGAAGCCCCTTGGGAGCCACAGCAGTCCATGCACCCAGTCCTCCCAGTGAGAACAAAGCAGGAGTTGCTCCTTTCTTTTAAAAGAAGCGAGCAAGTACTGCCTCCACCATTTTTTTTTCTGCAAGACGTGGAAAGAGACAGATCTAGTCAGGATATGGACACCTGCTCAACCATGCCTCATCTGTCCATGAACGACCATGCTCAGTTACGTTTGTCCTACAAATGCACCGGAACCTTCCAGGCTAACGGCTTTACTGGACTTTCAGAAGCTGTTCCCCTTGTCAGATTTATTCCATATGAGGGGGACAGCTGCTATATTAGAAGGAAATGACCTACAACTGGAGCCAAGTTTTAAATCGGGCATCTCTAGAAGTTGCCAGGCATCTCAGGAACGATGGGCAGAGGAACACCTAGCTTTCTGATCTGATTTAGGCATAAAATTTCTGTCTGGCCTTGTCAACAGGAAATAGTTACAGAAATATTAAGGAAGAGAAGTTTACTACCCCACCCAATGCCTGGGAAGTTTGTGTGCCTGCAGGATTAGCAGACATGCACTTATTTCAGGCTAATGTACCTTCATCCCATTTTGGATTTGGGCCCATGTGCTGTGCCCAAACCTACTGTTCTTTCTACATCCTGATCCTTACAGATCAGCCAAATCTCTAGTTATTAGCTTTTAATTACAACCGTGTCAGTAAGCGAATAAGGTCATCCAAGCCCACCGGACTGTGCTGGGAAGGCTGATTATCAATGCTGCACCGCTGTATTTCAGTTGCAGATAACCTGAGAAACACCAAGGCGAAAAGCATGATCATCACAATTATTGTGATTCTGGTCCTCAGTTTACTGAGTTCCCTTCTGAGTTCTGGATTTACTTGCACTAATGCCGTCAGTAATCCCTACCAGACGTTTTTGGGACCCACCGGAGTCTATACCTGGAATTCCTTATGCGGTGAGTAACGCGTCCCGTGCTGACCACTTTCTGCCCGCCGTATGGGTGAATACTGTTATTCTCATTGATTCCAAGATTAATAAATATATATCTATAAAAGGAAACACTTGGAAATAGTATTCTGTTCAGATGATTTTGGGTTTTAACCGTGTCTGCTGGGATACCTGAAAACTATCTTTTAAGTACCACTAAAGTAGTATTATTTACTTGAAGTGGCACCATCGATCGGTGGGAGTCTGGATTCACTGGCAGCAAAAATGGAAATGTAGAAGCCCCAACAGGGGAAGCATCATTTCACGCATGATGCACATCGAGAAGAACAGAGCAAACTGACAAATACAGAACGAAACCGTAACAGAAAAGTATGCTCTGGATGTGACTACAGTGCGATTTGTAACCTCTTTAAGACCTTATGTCACTATTTTATAGTGTTTGTAGCATATTTGTTGCTGGGTTACCTACATACCGAATTAGGCCTCTAAGGTCTAATCTATAGGATGGGCTCTAGCTTCATTTCTGAAAAATGTCTTGAATTGAATACATCCACAACAGCGTTAACATGGGGGGGCAGCAGTTAGGAGGACTGAATCACAGCAAAATTTATTTCCTTCTCTAAAAAGCACTTTCACAGATCAAAATAAGTTTTAACATTCCCTAAGCAGAAAAAAAAACAGTAGACATGCTGAGTTGTTAGAGACGAGAACTCTGTCAAACAGCTCCCTGGAGGTGTAACCCCTCCTTCACCCGGCAGGCTTGAGCCTGGCTGCTCCTAATGCACCTTGCTACCCTCTTCATCTTGCTATGGTAATGACTTCAGCTCTCACACTCAATGTGTCTCAAGAGGATTATGCGTTCCTCTAATGCTAGGTTTGCACTCGGAAAATTTTCTTCAAAGACATCTGATTACAGAGTGCTTCAGCATTGGCAGTTTGTCCTTCAAAAGCTCTTCAGGTCCGAAGATGCTCTGCTCCTGGAGTGGGAGCTTGCCTTGCCTTGAGCAGTGTCCTGTCCTGGGGCCGCACTCTGCGAGCTGCCTTTGCCAGAATCAGACCTTGGTGGAAAGGGAATCGTATCGATAAATGTAGTCTTAATCATAGCAAGTACAGGTCGGGGGGTGAAACCCACCCCTTTTTCTCCAGCTGTGGCTAACACAGCATATAAAGATAGATGCTGAAACAGCTGTGGATGCCTTGAAACACAGTAAGAAAAGTGAGCAAAAGCCTGGATTAGACAATTATTCAACTTTTAAGACAACCAGATCATTGTCTTATTGTGTGAGAAAGTTCGTTTCCCAAGCCCAGCACTCATTATGCAACATGAACCTGTAATCTTTGACCTGAAATGAAAGGACCATGGGCTTGCCAAAATAAATATTAGTGAGAAAGTAACCCCCCATGTTGAATGAGGGTTGTGGTTACTTTTTACAGCCCTGTAAGTGCTATGACCTGGAAGTCTATTTTGCTGTGGGCATATTTTTATGAAAAATCATACATCATTTGATGTGTGTGTGTGTATCTTGAAGGTTCCTAATTCTCCTACCAGATGACCTGAAAGTCCAGTGTCCTCCTGCAAAAACCTGAACCTGTTTCAGAGGGACCATTTGTAGGATGGTGTACCTGGAGGGAAGGAACAGAAATCTTTTCACCCGATGTTCAGAGATTATACCTCTGTTAGCACTATGAAAGCAGAGATATAAAAGCATTATTTAGCTAAATGTCCAAGCAACCAAACTCCACTTACATTCAGAAGGCTATAGAAAATAGATAGAGATCTAATAAGACATCTCATTTTGGCTCATCACAGAGTCATTGAATAATTCGGGTTGGAAAGAACACAAGGGCTCTAAGTCTAAGCTCTTGAGCAAAGCTGTGCCAACCCTGAACGCAGACCAGGTTGCTCAGGGTTTTATCCAGTTGTGATACTGCACATCTCATGAATGTGGGCTTGTATCAAATAGGCATTCTGCAAACCACCCAAGGGGTGAATATATTATACTCATCAGCACTAAATTCAATGAAAAGAAATACATTAAATAGCCTTACCTAAGAACAGTCAGTGAGAATCCATCAATTTTAGAAGAAGATATAATTACCAATGTCAAAACACCTGGCAGATACTATTAGGTGGGACAAAAATTCTTTAAATGCCCCCATATTTTACTAATGGAAAATATCAGATTAATCTTTGTCCTAGTCCAGGTATTCTAACCAATTTAAGTCGACTATGTAGAAGTAGCTACATAAGTAATACTACAGTTCCACCTCTAACATTTGTATTTATATTTTCTAGGAATCTTCGTACTTATAGCCATGATACTTTTTCCTGTGAACATAGAAGGAAACAACCTGTCTGAAGAATTGGCCCGTGGATGTTTTTCTGTTCTGCAGACACATATCAAATCTGCACACACTTATGGATATTCGTATTGGATCATGCTGCTCATCATTTTTCTGAACATTGCTTCTATCATTATCATATATTTCTATGACCATGCAAGATATTCTAAGAAAAAAGAACAGGAAAGACCCATTGAAAACGCACCAAAAGACGTCATTCTGTTTTAAGGATGCCACTGAAAAGAGGGTGTAAAGGAAAATGACTATTTAATGTGGACAATCATGGCTGATCATTTCCATTCAAATTGAAGCTGTGTGTATAGTTCAATTAACAAAATAGCCTATTATGTCTTCAAAGCAATTTGATTTTATCTTTATGTTAGGTATTACTGTAATACTTTATACTTTAAGTTTTCATTGGTAAATGTGCTGCCTAAAGACCTCTGGGTGGTCCGATGTGGCCAGCAGTGCATGATGCCAGCACCGTCGAATGGACCTCATGCACCTTACAGCTCTGCTCTTCCCCGGAGGGATCGCTGTGAAAACACACTCCTAGAAGGGTTCCTCCTCTCCATACCATAGCCACCACCTTTCCAAGAGGCCTGCTGCCCTCTTGCCCACACAACGCAGAAGGGCTGGTTCCCACCTCCACTTTCTGCATTTTTCTGGACCACAGGACAGACACGCGGTGGCCGCCCCAGCTTTCCGCAGGGGTGCACCAACATCAGCACCTATGAATGCATTTCTGCTTCCCCCTTTGGGTCCGAATGGGAAGATCAGAGACATCGTTTTGGTTGTGCATGTAATTTGGGATCTCAAGGTACAGAAATAGTGCAAACACCAGGAACCCTGGGGATGATGAGAGATGGTCACTAAGGTACCGGTGCTTCATTTTATCCTGCAATTCTTACCGCTGTCCTTTCCCTGCTTAGGGATCTTCTCCCGCAGGTCCCTATGGCACTGCCCCGGTGACCATGGGCAGGCTTGCAGGCTCCTGGTCACGAACAGGAGTGTGAGCACTTGGACAAACTCACTTGCAGTCCGTCACCTCACATCAAACCTCCCAACAGCAACAGCACTGACCCTGTCCATGCTTCCTTTGAAGCAGTAGCAAGGGGGTGGGCCGTGGCCTACAGGAGACAGCATAGGAGCCCAGTATCTGCAAGTTATTAATTTGTAGAAACATTAGCAAAATCCTGTTTCAGGCTGTTTATAGACCCTTGATTGCTGTCGACAGCAAACGGTAAAGCCCCACCTTGAGCGGGTGTGGCCGTCCGCTTTCCCACCGGCTACGCCAGACTGTCATTTTGCCCTGACACAAAAGCCGCATAGCAGGCTTTATTAGTGATGATTTATGGCCAATGCCACCCCTGTGCCTGGTTTAATTAGTATTTAATATGCACACAAAGACACACAACTGTAGAACTGCACAGAAGCGGGGAGCTCCCTTCCTGTCCCCCCAAGGGAAGGGTAGCAGACGAATGTGACCTTGCGACAGATGCCATCGCGCAAAATCGCGCTTAATGCGCGTGCCCCGGGAGAAGAGCACTGTGAAAAACAGCGGTCAGCACCTTCTGCTCCTTTGCTCCTCACCTCTGCAGCTAGGAGAGCAAATTTTTTATCCCATCATTTTCCTTTACAATATGATTTTCACAGTCATGCTTGATAGCTGTCCTATGCTGCAAGAGATGCTCGTGGAGAAAAGCGAAAGCATTTCTGAAAAGGGGACGAGAAGATACAAGAGGTGACTTCTCACTATTTATGTCAAAAAATAAAGTTTCGGGATTAAAGCACCCACTACTTTATGCAGCTGTGCTCTTTCAAGAGAATCAAAGCAAAGGCTTTTTCCATCCTGCTTAAGCATTTGCTAAAAGTATGACGAGGGCAGAGTGCAGAAAAAAATAAAAGAGGGTTTCTAAGACTTGAGGGGCAGCATAGGTCAACAAAATAAGAGATGTTATCTGCTCTCCACTGCTGACAAGAACCATGCCTAGAACTGCTCCTCAGTGCTGTAAACATTGCAGTTAAACCGTCGGATACTGTGCACCCGCGAGCTGAGCTGGCAGAACGCCAAACATTTGCCAGTTTTGCTTTGGCTGCAAAAATTTTCACACAGTTTCAGCGTGCATCTGTCACTGTTGTACTCAGCCAGCATCCATCACACAACACAATTACACTTACATCAGGCACTTGCTCGCAGAGAAATAAAGTCGTCCTAATAGAATAATACCGGAGGAGCAGGGGCTCCTGCTTTGGAAAGCAGTGGCTTACCATTGCTTGGGCACTTCTATTGCGCTGAAGTACTAATTTCCATGGAAGAGCTGGCAAAAAAAAAACCATTCCCACTTTTGTGTGCCTGTTTGAACCACCTGGATCTGTTAAAAATCAGTCTGGAAGTCTCCAGGGACCTTATGCTCGCCTGCTGACAAGTATGGCTGTGAAGCAGCGGAGACACATGTCGCCAGAAAGTCACTGGGTAGTGAGAGCTCACCTGCTTTGATGTGAACTACAGATCAAAATCATTACAACACTGAAAAAAAATCAAATTTAAATAGTAGTTAAAGTTATAGGTGGCTAACAAGGCTATCCTAATATTCTTAGTCTGAATGTTTGATTTCAAGCCAAAGACAGGACTTTCCTTCTCAAGCTCAAAATCATAGAATCATGGAACGCTTTGGGGTGGAAGGGACCTTTCGAGGCCATCCAGTCCAACCCCCTGCAGCGAGCAGGGACATCTTTAACCAGATCAGGTTGCTCACAGCCCCGGCCAACCTGACCTGGAATGTTTCCAGGGATGGGGCCTCCACCACCTCTCTGGGCAACCTGTGCCAGGGCTTCACCACCCTCACTGTAAAACATTTCTTCCTTCTATCCAGCCTAAATCTCCCCTCCTTTAGTTTAAAACCATCACCCCTTGTCCTGTCACCACAGGCCTTGCTAAAAAGCCTGTCCCCATCTTTCCTCTAGGCCCCCTTGAAGCACTGCAAGGCCGCACTAAGGTCTCCCCGGGGCCTTCTCTTCTCCAGGCTGAACAGCCCCAACTCTCTCGGCCTGGCCTCGGAGCAGAGGGGCTCCAGCCCTCGGAGCATTTTTGTGGCCCTCTTCTGGACCCGCTCCAACAGCTCCATGTCCTTCTTGTGCTGAGGGCTCCAGAGCTGGACGCAGGGCTCCAGGTGAGGTCTCACCAGAGCCGAGTAGAGGGGCAGATCCTCTCTGCCCTGTGCTACACACTTTCTGCTTCATGGAGCAGTGTCAGCTTGGCAGATGTTGCTGATGGAGGTTTAGCAGGCACCGACGAGGCCGAGGAAGGCAGCAGCTTCCCACAGTACGGAGCGGCAGTGCCCCGAGGAGCAGCCGCTCACATCCCTGCACGGATGAACTCACCCAACCTCAGCCAGGCTGCAGGGGAAGCACGGGGAGAGCAACTGCGAGAGGTGAGCGATGCAATGCAAGGAGGAGAGGAGAATGCAGAAAATCATCACAAACTTTTCTCCCTATTTTCCCTTCCAAATGCCACGACAGCCCTGTAAAGTGGTAGCAAAGCACTGTGTGCCATAGGGATTGTTATATTGTGTAATGAAGCCACAAAAAGGTCAGTTATCAGGTAACTGCCTGGATTCGAAGCACCTGCTCCAAGTTAAATTACAAAATATGAGTGCTCTGGAATTCCCTGTCTCCCGAGAAGAGAGCAGGCTGCCCAGGAGCCATCCAGGACAGGGCTGGCCCTGGCAGGGCAAATACTTGGGATGACCAAATAGGAAGGCAAACAGTTAAGGTATCCATTCCCTGAACCAAAAGCTCAATAAGAAGGGGTGGCGCATCTGGGTTACGGCCACTTCTACCAGAGGAAGGAAAAAAGAGAAAGAAAGAAAAAAAAATGAAAGGATGAAACATAATCCAACCTTGTGTTTAGCTTTTAGGATATCAAAAAGGAATTGGTCTGGCTCTTGCCTACCAGACAGCCTTTGAAATGAATGGAGCTGTGTTCAGTACACTTATCCTCTTAATGAGGACAAATTCTGGCAGTTTACCCTTAGGTAAAAAGGAAAAAAGCTTGCACTGTCAGCTTGATGCACTCTTGAAAGAAAAATCAAGCTCCCATCTTATCTAAACCCAGGGTAATTTTACACATTCATCACTTGCCAGTAGTTGAAGCGCGTTGCTTTTCACCGGGAGCTGTGTCTGATCGGGTCAAGGGAAGGATCCAGGCTGAAACCAACTGAAAGATGAATCCTCCCTCCAGCAGCTGAGGTCCCAGCTCCGAGCTTGCCTGGGCAGGATGCGTGCAACGTGCTCCCTTGCCTTGCACCTCAGGTCTGAAGGTGGCTAGGACACACAGAAAACTGAGCTGGAGTCCTCACCATCGCTGGCGTGAGATTTTGGACAGCAGCACCCACCACACACCTCACCTTGGTGGAGAGCTGAGCCCTCCGGCCGGGCGTTTCCAGCACCCTTGGCACTGCACACACAGAGCTGAGCAGGATGAGTTCTGCACGCTCCACGCTCTGTTTGCAACACGCTTGGGAACCCATGACTCACTGCAGCTATTGCAAAGCCCTGCCAGGAGTTTGGCAGCTGGAGAGGAACAAGAGGATGATTATGAGCCAGCGGCTCCCCTCCACTCCCCCCTCCGATGGGCATAAATGTCTCTTTTCCTTCTTTTTGCCCTGAAGGAGAAATCCAGGGCAGCCCCTCACTCCCAATCCACGCTGACCTATCCATAACGGTTGCTCTGACTAAAAAAGTGACTTATTTTGCTCTGGTTAAATAAGTCACTTGGATGCTTCTACTAGAGTGATCATGATGGAACTAACATATTTAAAACTAATCATATATAGCATTATTTGGTAATACATTCCCACCTCAGAAGCTCTGGTTCCTATTTATGCAAGATCTGTTTTAGCTTTATGGTTCGCTTGAAAAGTTTCACACTGGATAAAAGTTACACCAAATTCAACCACCGCAGAAATGCTGAATAAAGGCGGCTTTTTCTTTGAAAACACAGAAGATCCTCAATGCCCGGTAAATTATCAGTTACCTTAATGTTTAGCAGCAGCTGAAAACATTTAATAAGATACATTGCAAGCCTCACAGCAGGCAAATGCAGTAATTTTTGATGTAGGCATATCTACTTGACAGCACGGCAGAAGCTAGTTAACTTCACAATTACAGAAAAAAGAGCCAGCGCAGCTTTGCTGGTACCCACAGGCAAAGAGGCTCAGTCAATAAAACCAATCCCTGTCTCCCAGGAGCCATTCTGCTAAAGAGTCATCCGGCTCCTGCTATTTAAAAACCTCTGCTGGTAGGAGAACTGCCAGAATTAACAATCGATGTTCTAAATCAAGCGCAGTATCGCCGACGCAGTAATGATTTTTATTATAGGAGTATCAGAGAATTAAAAATAAATATTGCCCTTACAGCCCTGTGGCAGGTTTGGGCGGTGGATGAAAGGGAGGAGAGCCTGGAGCCAGGATCACCATGGGACAGCATGGCAGCGTCCCCCACCCCGTGACGTTAGCTGTCGTCATGTTGACTGGGTGCAAAACGCTTTTTTTCCCTGAGTGTCCTTGCTTTAAGTTGGGATAGCTACTCAGACGTAAGGCAGCTGAAGGAATTATGGCATGAAAATGTAGAGGAGAGCTTTAGACTGGCACACACGTGAGTGTTTTCTTCTCATGATAAGACAGACCTATGTTGTACCAGGTTTCCAACACTCTCCAACTTAGCAGCTGTACTTTTTACTACTCAAGTACCTCCCTTTGCATGAGCCCCCCAACGCCCCTGCCTGCCACAAAGCTACGTTGTGTAAGACGGCGCTATCCATTTTGTCACACGCTAGGAAAAGCGCAGAGGTATGATGGAAGTTGGGAACGCGCACGTACTGCCAGCGCCTTTCAATGTGCCGATCAACAGCTGCCCTCTGCCCTTCCACCTCTCACCTGGTAAAACCTTCGCTTTAAAACCGTGACTTAGTTCTCAGAAGCTGAGACTGGAAATGCCGATGCTGGGAGAGCACCGGAGCAGAGGCGCCTGTAGAATCATAGAATGCTTTGGGTTGGAAGGGACCTTTCGAGGCCATCCAGTCCAACCCCCCTGCAGTGAGCAGGGACATCTTTAACCACATCAGGTTGCTCAGAGCCCCGTCCAACCTGACCTGGAATGTTTCCAGGGATGGGGCCTCCACCACCTCTCTGGGCAACCTGGGCCAGTGCTTCACCACCCTCAGTGTAAAACATTTCTTCCTTCTATGCAGCCTAAATCTCCCCTCCTTTAGTTTAAAACCATCACCCCTTGTCCTGTCACCACAGGCCTTGCTAAAAAGCCTGTCCCCATCTTTCCTCTAGGCCCCCTTGAAGCACTGCAAGGCCGCACTAAGGTCTCCCCGGGGCCTTCTCTTCTCCAGGCTGAACAGCCCCAACTCTCTCAGCCTGGCCTCGTAGCAGAGGGGCTCCAGCCCTCGGAGCATTTTTGTGGCCTCCTCTGGACCCGCTCCAACAGCTCCATGTCCTTCTTGTGCCAAGGGCTCCAGAGCTGGACGCAGGGCTCCAGGTGAGGTCTCACCAGAGCAGAGCAGAGGGGCAGAATCCCCTCCCTCGACCTGCTGGCCACGCTGCTGGGGATGCAGCCCAGGACAGGGTTGGCCTTCTGGGCTGCAAGCGCACACTGCTGGCTCATGCCCAGCTTTTCATCTATCAGTACCCCCAAGTCCTTCTCCGCAGGGCTGCTCTCAATCCCCTCATCCCCCAGCCTGTATTGATATCAGGGGTTGCCCCAACCCAGGTGCAGGACCTTGCACTTGGCCTTGTTGAACCTCATGAGGTTTGCACAGGCCCACCTCTCCAGCCTGTCCAGGTCCCTTTGGATGACATCCCGTCCCTCAGGCGTGTCAACTGTACCACTCAGCTTGGTGTAATCTGGGAGCTGTAACAGCAATGGAAGCTGCAGCAGTGCCCTACCTCATGGCGGCCACATTCCAGCCAATGCATTTGTTCACCTGAGCTAAAATTTGGTGTTCTTAGGTAAAGAATTTCAACAATTTTAGCATTGCTGGTGAAGCACACGTTAACACTGCTCCAGTATGAGAACCAGAGCCCCCAGCAGTCAAATCTCCGATGAGTTTCACCCTTCTCGGACAGAGGCAAGTCCCACATGGAGCACAGGTCAACTTCATGCACGAGAAGCTCTAAAACCTGCTCCCCACACTGTCCTGAGCACTTATGATTTTGTGAGGCTTTACCACAGGCATCTTTTGTCCCACACTTGGAATGGGGTGTCATCAGGTTGCTTTGCTGGCAGCATTTCCACCAGATAAATACCTCCTACAGGCCCCTTGAAGAGCACACAGGGCATGGCGTGGGATGCACGCTGGGATTCATGGGACGCCTTGAGGGGGGTATGAGGTTGTTCTGGAAGGCAGTGCTGCTGGAGAAACATCCCAGAGAAATCCCTCTTGGAAAAATTTACTGCAAGGACAGAAACAAATCTTTTATCCCAAGTTTAAGTGTCCTCTTTCCAGGTAATTTTTGCCATCAATGCTTCTAGATGAGCTTCTCATTCGCTCTTCTAAAGAGTGGGCACAAGCTAGTAGTCACGTTTCAGGGATCATTTCATCTCTCTCCTGTCTACTCATTTATCTTTTAAAAGCAATCTAGGTAAGAGCTGCGGTGGCGTTCAATGAGGATCTCTTTAAAGTTATCATTTGGAGAGGATATCGTGGTACGTCCTCATATTATCACTGCAAAGGAGTAGCTGGGGAGGGGGGAGCAGCTTCCCAGAGGAAAGCCAGAAGGAAGGACTGGGTATGTGCACATTACCTTAGCCAGGTAATAGGGGTGGGGGCCTTTCCAAAATGAGATGAGATCAGTGTCAAAACTTAGTTCAAAGGAAAAAAGTCTGCTTATAAACCGGAGTCCAAACGGGCAGCGAGGCAGACCTTCCTGCTCTTCGCAGCGCTCCCCACGAGGGCCACGTCTCCGAGCCCAGCGAGCTGCGCACAGCGATTAATACCACCTACAGCTCTTCTCCCTGCGCATTTGGCTGAGGCTAAAACTTTGTCCCACGCTACCAAAGGACAGAGGAGGAGAGCAGCCTGCGGGGCAGAGCGGCCGGCGCTTCGACACTGCTGGGCAAGTTGTTTAACACCGAGGGCAGCGGCTCTGCTCAGACGCCGCAGCGTTGCACACACATCTAGGTTCTTTGCTAGATCACAGCCTGGTCGTCTTTCCTTTCTTCTTTATTTTTTTTAATAAAGCAGCTGCAAATCCTTGAACATTGAAGAGATGACTCGAAACTCGCCTTCCTAGGTGACAGGTTATAGGTGGTGGTGACAAATATTTCTATAAGCGATCCTGATGCCCCCAGTTATCTCAGAGCAATGAACTCCAGGCATTAATGGGCTTCTGCTGCTGGAGGAGCGCAGTTACCTGCGGTGGTCAAACCACATCAAAATGACCTCTTGCAAGAAAAGGAACTGCAAAATAAGGAAATCAGATCCCACAAAACGGCATTCTCTGCAATAATTCAGGACATTCAGAGTTATCCTTTCCTGCTCAGCCTGTTCAAACAGCTGGGTTCTGCTCCTGTGCCTGGCAGGAAACCTTTGCTAGAAAATAAATGGGATCCTCTCAGCTGCTCATTAACCACCTTCCTCCTGGTTATTCGCCTCGGGAACCATCAGAGGGCAGCAGACTCCTTCCTAGGCTGCACTACCAGCCTTGCCTTTTCTTTTTTTCCTTTTCTGTTTTGTTTTCCTTTGAAGGGGAGAGCGAAAAAGAGAGAAAACTGACTTAACTGTACATGCAAACACAACACCATATTTCACCTCCTTCTCCGAGACACAAAAAACAAAGAAAAAGCATTACCCAAATTGCACGTTAATTTTAGGTGCTCTAATCCTAAACCCCAACTCTGTGGACATCCTGGAAACGAGCACAAGGGGTACAGCATAGAGCGGTGGCTTGCTTATACATGACCACTGGAAAAGGTTTCTTGGCTAGTTCCCAATATTAGAAGAGGTAAAAATGCCAAAACAACCAAAAAAACCTCAGAGGCATGCGAGTCTAGATGTTCAGAGCCACTTAATCAGAGCTGCTGGTGTGAGCAGTGCAGAACTACCAAAGCTATTGATTAATAATGGTTAGAAATACAGACTCAAAGAGAAAATGGGATTTATGCAGTCCCAGCCTTCAAAGTAAAGGTAAAAATATTGTGTTACCATGACAACGTTCACTTATATTTCTTAGTCAATAGGGTACAAGCAAAAACATCATTCCAAATAAGAATTAAACAGTATCGCTCAAAATTATTTTCCAAACATGGTTAATTATCTCCCAGGTATAGGAAAGAGAGAATATATCCGCGACCACGGGAAGGGTGGTTTCTCCCATTCTTCATCCAAGACTTTAAGAAAAGGATGCTCCCGCAGAAGCCAAATCCAGACAAGCCCTGTTTCCGTGTCAAAGGCTGGTACGTTTAACCTGATCACCGACTCCATACGCAGTGGAAGCGGGTTTTTCAGCTTCAAACAGGCTCTGACAAAAGGTATTTTTCATAGAGGGGAAGAAAATATTCTGGAATGAATATCAACATTTTTCAGACTGCAGATTTCTGTATGATGAAAGAAATATATTAAGGAAAAATACCTAGGAAAACACAGAGTGATTGTGGAGATTAATGGCACTCTTTAAGAAGTATTTTTCGTCTAGTTCTGCATACTAAAGCCTCAGAATGAGCATCAGGCATGTTAGAGTGAATACTAGCATATTCAGATTTAAGCTTCTAGGGGAAAAAACAATCCTAAAAGTCAGCAGTGCAGAAGCAAGCTGTGCGTTAATAAAAGTGAACTTCATCCAACAACAAACATCGATGTAGGAAGATACAAATGCTCAGTGCAGTTGTATTACTCTGCCATTTGTATGCATTTTCCAGTGCTGAAGTAGTCTTTTCTGATGAAGAAATGCCTGCTTTTCTTAGAAAAAGATTAGGGGAAAAAAGAAAATCAAAGCTTAATTTCCAACATTTTAGAAATTTTCTGAAACTATCCCAAATGAAGAGATTATTGTTTGGAAGCATCACCAACTCTTGTCCCCTGTTCTTTGTTTTGGTTTTGCAGGTGATCAAAAAGTAAAACAAAGTCAAATAATTTTCCATGTTTCTGAAGTTTCTGACCAGCTTTAGGATTCGCATGATAGATAATCATAAGGAAAATCTATGCTGTATGTATATACTTCTGATGTCATACGTTATTTCTTGCATAATATCATTTAAAGGAACAATTCGCTCTAGAACATGTTATTTATTCGAGGAAATTTTTCATGACTACTTTGATATATTTAAAGAAGGTTAACCTCTGTTACATTTAAGTTTTCCCTACTAAAAGAAAAATAAAAAAAAGAAGAGAAAAAACCACCCGTGAAGACCTAAAAATAAATAAATCTTCCTGCGCTTTCCCAGGTGCTCTCTGAAGATGTGAGCAGTCTCTGCAGATCATTGCTCCTGCAGCAAAATGCCCTGTGTTGTGACAACGTCTCCTGAGGGACCTTTCACTATGTTGGAGATCCTGCAGTGGTGCCCCAATTAACTCTGGGTTATTCAGACTGTTTGTTTTCATGTATGTTTTTACATGTTAAGGATCAGATTCATCTCCCCTTGCTCCCATCTGCCAAATGGGACTATTTGAGAAGAAAAGTGTCAGTCAGCGTAGAGAAATGCTCACAGGCTTTTGCAGAATAGGGCAGTAACATCAACGCACTGGTGCTTGGCCTGTCTACAGCCCCAAGGAAGCTGTCAATGCTAATAAAGCTACAGAAAGATGGATGATATCCTAATTATAGGAACTTCGAAGAAAATCACTAAATATAATAAAACTACAGCTTAATTTCCTAAGGACTTTGGGGTTCAGGCTAGACATTGCCTTCATCTGCCCATACTCTAAGTATGTACAGCGTTTCTGGCCTCCTTACTGAATCCGAGGACTTCATGTACGAGATGTCATGGCAAGGAGAAAGAAAAGTGTAAAGTGCCAAGAAACCATGGGTTCATATTCAGTCACCCAAAGAAAATTAGCAAATCTAGTGAATTCTTTCATTGCACCATTGCCAAATGCTTCAACAGAAACTGTTTTAACAGTGGCTTTTGGCAGCAATTTCCCAGCTAGAATAGGCTATAGCCGGGAAAACAGCCAAACTTCAAAGGGAAGAGGCAACAGGACAGTAGCGTCACATGGCAAATGCAGAATTTTGTGATTTACACCACAAAAAGTGTTTCCTAAAATGGTACCTAGCTATCCATGTGAGCTTACATTTAGACACTCCGTGCAGAGCTGGGACTTCTGTTATCTGGAGGGTTTGTTGCACCTCACCATGAACAACACTGCAATATGAAACGAAGCAGTGTCACAGGGCCAGCCCTAGAGTTTGGGAGAGGTCCTGAGCGATCACGTTAGACAATCCATGCAGTGTACTTGACTGTGAATACTCATTGTCTGTGAACATACGTGCACAACAGACAATTCACACGATCAGCAGCACAGTCGAGTAAACTGTACTCCTCATCATACCTGTGTTCAGATTAAAAAAAGATCAGGTTGTCCAGATTATGGAGTCGTCTTGGATTTCCAAGAAGATTTTACAAAGTTCCCCAGCTCAGGCTTTTAAGGAATTCACGTAGCTGTGGCATAAGGGACAGTCTGGCGCTAACATATATAACGCAGGAACCTATGGTAGGAGTTAGTGATCGGATCTTGCAAAGGATGGAGGTCACCATTACCGTTCCACGGGGACATGTGCTGTTCAGAATAGTAACATACTGAAATGAGAAGTGATGCATACTGGAAAAGTGATCCCCGTTTCACATTTGAAATTATGTACACTGAGTTGACTCAGACTGAGACTTCAGGGTTTTCAGCTCAGTGCACAGCAGCTGTCAGAAGAGCTAATCAAATGTTGAGCAAGGAAAAAAGAATAATAAAGGAAGAGAAAAGAGATGACAATATAATCCAATGACATCTAAATCCATGGCTTGCCTATACAGGTTAGATATGCTCCATCTCAAAAACAAAGGACATAGTACTGGAAAAGGTTCAGGGAAAGGCAATGAGAATGAACAAGAGTAGGAAAGAGCTCCTGCATGATCAATAACTAAGGGAGCAGGCAGGCAACCGGGCTGGCTGGACCTCCAGCCCAACGCAGCATAGCTTATACCAGCGCAAGCGAACAAGCTGAAAGCTGGGACTGGAAACAGCAATCCACGCCCACTCTTAGACCCCGCTTGTACAGACTGCGGCACAAAGTGGGAAGCGATGTAAAATACAGGGCCAAACGTCTAGAAGCAGTGTACAATCCAGGACCAAAGCATTCAGGAGGTCTGATGAGGACAGATGGACTGCACTGGGAAGCTTGTTGAACCCAACATAGCAGGAGGCTGAAGAAGCGCACATTAGGAACTACTGAGTTATCCACAAAGAGTCAGTGTTGTCTTACAGGACTAATACCACTTTAAAGAATAATGTTCCATCGCATACATACCTCTAATTAGCATCTACGCAGACATTAGCGTGTATATTTTTATTCTTAGTTTTAAATAAATAATAAATCATATTCACAATAAAGGCAAGTGGGTAATACATGCAAATTGTCGGTCTGTGCACACCATTATTCTGTGCAAGAAAGGCTTCAACCACCTGTGCTGGAACAAATCAAGAAGAAAATTCCTTCCTTCTGTCAACACATACATTAAATGTAATAAAGAGACAACTCAAAATTTGTTACCAAGGCAATAGATGAACTTTTCAAAGATTCCATAATCCCACCCCTCAAAAAAGAAACAAAAGTTACTCTGGCAACTGAACAAATAGAAGAGCTAGCGAAGCTCACGGATGACACAGGGGATACACACGGAGTAGGTGCACATCTCTAATGGTATCTGTCCAGATGGGAACCTCCTACCACCGTATCATCTCTAACTTTGCAGTAGCCCAATTAATCACTTGCCAGCATTTTAAACTGCCTTTTCAAGCCTCTTCCCAAACCTTAATGTGACTTTTGATTCTTTCCGACAGAAGCGTGTTACAGCATAGTGACTGAAAACTTCCTTTGCCGGGGGGTGAGCCGCTGAATCTCTCTGTGTTGGGAAAAACAGTTCTGCTGGCTTTATGCAAAGTAATTGGAAATAGGAAAGAATAGGAACTTTCATTGACTTGAGTGGGCTTTGGATCGAGTTGTGAACAAATTAACATGACAATGATGGGGATCTTTTCATGTTTATCCTGCAAGGGGAAACTGATGGGGATCAAAATATCCTCACTAATCTCAACTTCCTTTCCCCACCTCCATTTAAAGAGAAGATAACATGGATTAGAGAGCGCCAAGAGCAATTTTTGCTTCAACCGTCAAGTTCTCCAGACACTTTTGCATCTTTAGGGGGAAGCAAAGAAAATCAAAACAAATCCAAGGATACCTACATTGAACTAATCTAATAATAGTGAGAATCGGGCACCTTTGCATACACATCACATCAGATTGTTACTGGAATACTGATACACTGCTGAATAAAAAAAGCACAAGTGCTTAAGCACAGCAATTAATAAGTCAGTTATAATAGTTCCATCCTTGGAAAACCTGTAAGCCAAGTTATAAACATTGCAAATTAACCATGGTCAAGATCTTCACTAATATTTCTATATAACTGACTATTATTATCAGTGCTAGATGACTGTTGCATGATAAATGTATTGGGACTACCCAAAAAGACCTATTTATTTAGACGGTCACGGCATGACCATGCTCAACAGAGATGATATGCATGAAGATCAGATGTGCTCATCAGGCTGTCATAGTAAATCTTGTCTGCATCACAGCTCAGGAATATCTGGGCAGAAGACATTTGCAGACGCTATTATTGGGCAGTCTTCCCTATCCATTCCCCTATGCACAGGGGAAACAGAAACAACAAATGCCCTCTATTCCTCAATTTCCCAACTTGCTCATTTTTCTACAGCTCAGTCATGAAACTAATACATAAACAACATTTAGTCATTTTTTCCCTCCCTCTTGTAGAGGTAGCCTCTGCCTTATTTTGACGGGACTGAAACACGAGCAAAGTCATGGCCGTTGTCACATGCCTGTAACAGAAAAAAGACAATGTTTCACCACAGAACTATCAAATTATTGCAAGATGACCCATTGTGGTTGTAAAATAAAACACATTTCAGTGCTGAGTGAGAAAGATTGAAACCTGCCTATCTTCTTTCTCAGCATAGATGACTCACATTTTTAAGAAGCAAATCTCCACTTCCCGGTAGGTGGCTAAATCTGGAACCTCACAAATGCCCCTGAATTGCACAACTTCAGATAAGGGCTTAGTTTTCTTTCAGTTTTGCACATGTGTGATTTCTACCCTTTGGGATGTAGTGGAGATGTCTCTACTTTTATGTCTAAATCGAAGACAAAGAGCTTGTAGTTACGGCTGTGGTCAAGATCTGGGAAATGCAGGATGTGATCACTGTTCTGCCACGTGGTGCAAAACTTTCAGGGCTAAGGTTGCATGTTTTAAGACTACGGTCCTGAATTTAACCACATTATAGCCATAGGAATTCACCTTGAGTTTCAAATGAGCAGTTTAGGTGCTCAGTTTACAGACCATGGTTTCTTTGGAGAACTGGTAGAGTTCTGTAAGTAGGTGTAGTATCTTCCAAAGACTGAACTCTGTGGAAAACAGCAGGTCCCGGTTCTCAGCCTTCCCTCATCAGGCGGCACCCAGGTACCTTCCAGTATACATTAGACAACACTAAGATTTGCAACATAAAATAAAAAGCCCTGATATTTCTATCATGCAGAGGCTGTTGCTCCCATCCCCTGTGCAGGCAGGCAGGCAGGACCAGAGGCACGCAAGGGACACGGCACTTGCCAGGGCCAGCTGGGCTGCCCCCTTCGCACCAGTGTTTTACCAGCAAGCTGGGAGTAAGAAACAAGCTTTTAAGAACAAACCCGTGTATTTATCAGATTTAACAGTCTGTCTGCAGGGAGGAAACAACAGCAAAAGAGGCTAAATGAAGAGGGCCGTGCTATACACCCCAGGTTACGTGGGGGCTTTGATGCTGCTATCAAATCCCCAACCAGCCAAGGGAAAACAAAACAGAAGCCACACTGAAGTATGCACAGGAATAAACCTGCTGCTGGCTGTGGCTGGCTGTGAGGTTAGAGCAGCCTGGCAAAACACACCTCTCAAGTAGCAGTTTCTCATTTATAAAGGTTTCTCAGCCCATAAATTGCTCTTTTCCAGGCATGGCATGTTACCTGCAGTATAGCTAGAGAGGCAGACGAGAAGAAAACTGACAACACATATTCATCCATCTTCGTTTGTCTTTCATGAATATGAGAAGGTAGGTAGGGCCCCTAGCAAAGGTGCTAGCCTTTGCTCGCTGATACCATCTTGGTAGCTACTTATCACCGTCTCTCCCTTTACTCTGCTTCCCTCAGTCCTAGCCTTGTAAGTCAAGACATGCTCAAGCGACCACAGTTCCTAGGTTTTGAAATAAGGTTGGTTTATTTTTCCAACAATTTGCTGGAAATGAAACTGTATGGAAGAGGAAAAGAAGAAAAAGCAACACAAAGGGATATCACTGAAAACAATATTTAAATGGACACATCAGTTAAGTTTTAAATGCTATTTGCAGGCTCTTCTGTTACAAATATCACAGTGCTCCCTGCAGATCAAGGCTGTTGCGCAGTATATTGAATTTTAATAGCACCTCTAGGTTTAATATGACATAATGAATGAAATAAGCCTACAGATGCCAAAGTATCCTGCAAGCAAGTGTGCATTCAAATTATTTTGCTGCAGCCAGAGGGGGACTATTTCTAATCTGGAAACAATTTCCATTATTGAAACCAAAGAAAAAGAAGGTTACTGAAAAGGATCTGTAGCTTCTGGTTAGTGCTGGGGTGACTACCCAGACATTTTTTAATGAAACCCAAGTTGAAAACACTTTTAGGCAGCTGATTGCTAAGCAGCACAGTTAACACAAGACTGATGGGAAATTGCAAGATATAAGAATGTATCAAAGTCCTTAATCAAAGAGGGGTGCAGGAGGTAAATAACTCGGGTATAAGAAAGGAGCTGAACAGGGTAGCATCTTCTGGTTTCCCTCAAAATGTTTTTTAAAGGAGAGTCAGGGAACAGGGCATAGACCTTTTCTGCAGATAATACTCTTCATCCCTCTTTAGGGAAAAGAGGATATCATCACTTATTCCCAGAAATGTTCCCTGCATGGACTTGCAAGAATAAAGCCCAGAGTTGTATTTCATCATTTATACTGATTTATTACATATGTCCAAAATAATTTAATGAACAAAATTCTCTAGGAAGCTAGCAAGTGCCAGCCATGCACTTGCAAGGATGACAGAAACCCTCTTCTTTCACATATACACTATTTTCTGGTAATTCTGAAAAGCAAAGCCATCTTGTGTGTAGACAAACACACTTTGTGTATGTGGACTGCTGTCCAAGATGAATTTCAAGACTAAATATGTTCATCTGAAAGTCATAAAGCATTTTGAAGAAGGATTTAGTCTGCAAGATTTTCTTCTCTTGTAAGTCTCAAGCAGCTGTAGCTACTCGTTAGCATTCATTAAGACTAAGAGCACTCTCTCTCTCATCTGTGGAACAGCTTGAAGCCCAAGGATGGTTTTATTTCCCCAGGTTGAAAGAAAAGAAGATCCCTCTTATCTGATAGTGTAGTGGAACTGATTTAATTACGGCTGAACCCCCACGCACAATTTCAACATTTAGGAGTTAGTTTTCATAGCACACCAAACTAAGACATGCATTAAAAAAATGCGGGACATATCTACGAATGTACTTAAACATGCTTAGATGGTGCAGTAAGGGCTGCTTTTGTCCAGGGGCAGCACGGCAGGGTCTCCTCCTCCCCCAGTGGCAGGTGCTTTGCTGATCAATGATGGGGAATTTGCCTGCAGGGGTGCTGCTTCCTCCAAATCCTTTTTAGAGGAAGATATTGAAGCCGGTACATTCCTTCATAGAAATGGCAGGCAAGTCTTATGTTGAAAGTCTAACAAATTAAAGGACTCAATTTGTCAGTGTCAGGATGGGGCAGTGATCTTTTTTCCTTCGAGCAGTAAAAACCTCCCAGCACCTAATGGTGCCTAACACTGAGATGTGATCAGAGGGAAAGAGTCTCTCAATCAATTAGAACAAGATCGGCTTTCAAAAAACAAAAGTGGTTTTAGGCTAAGATATGGCAAATATACTATGAATAATATTATAGGCAGTATTAAATATTTCCAACAGGTTTATGAACTGGTAAATGGTGTACAACTCCAACAAAACAGTTTGGTTTTAATTCTGCTTTTCCCAGAATTCCAAGCTCAAGGCTTGTAAGCCTTACAACATGTTTATTCTGCCTAACACAACGTTCTCTGGTTTATTTCCCACATATCTAGCTCCTCTGCAAATCTAAACACCTGGAGTCCTAGTCTGAAATTCTTAATTCTGGCACCATTCTTAAAAAATGGAGGAAAGTGATGTTAACCACGCCAAACGAAGGGGATATTCAGATATACTGGGGGGAGAGGGTTTAGACATCTAGTACCAAAGTGGTAGTGCTGAGTGTCAGTGTTCATCCATCTTCCGTTTTGAAGATTCCCAGAAACCTGGGGTTGTGTCTTCATGAGATCCAGACCCATCCTCCATCTGAAGGAAATCCAGTTGGGCGTCCCTCCTCTCACAGCTACTGCTCTGCCCTGCTCTAAGGGAGGCTAGTGCACTGCGAGGAAGAATTTGGTGAGGTTTTCCCAGCCAGAAAGGGAGACAACACGAGAGGTCCCCTTTGCCACACGTCAGCTGCGTGCCCCCATGGCCGTGGTGCGGCTCCTGGGCTTGGTGCTGCCAAGTTGCTTTCCATCACAGGCAAGAGGAGGCAGCTTGAATCCCTTCAGCAAGAAGCAGCAATTAAACCTAATACAGGTCTGCCACTTCTCAGCAAAAAAATCAGCTTCTCACCGCCTGAAAGGATGAACCGATTCCTGCTGGTTTGGCCTCATTTCAAGCAGAGTGTGGAAGCATTGCCGGGCTTCGATCTCGGCTCCAGCTGTGAGCTCACCATGCCTGCAGGCACCATCCATAGCCCTGGACTAATACTCGTCCCTATCCTCACGGCTTTGCTGCTGGGTTGTTCCAAAGCCCGCCCTGAACATGCTGGGTTCATGGGGATGCTCAGTGTTTGACAGGGGTTTCTGTACTCCACTGGAGGTGTTCGTGCCTGAAGGCCGGGCAGTATTTGATCAGATCGCAAGCCAGGTCCTCACAACCCGACTTTTATTTTACATTCCAGTGAACTGAGGAGCGCTCGGGTTTCCTCGTGTGAATCATAGAAACTGAACAGTTGGCTTTTACAAGCCCGTTGTTGCATTTTATACCACTTTTATGGTTCCTACGTATGGGCATGCAGAAATAAGGAGAACTCCAGCTGATTTTCCCATCCTGGATGTCTTGTTAAGAGATATCAAATCTACTTCAGCTTTATTATAAATTTGAATCAATAGTTTTTCTTGAGTGCATGGATAAATGTTGCAAACAAAAACTGCACACAATTTATCAGCTAAGCTATCAGCTGAAATGAGGAGCAAAACCCAAATGGTTCATACACAAACAACGGAATATTAAAGGCACTCAGGAAGACACTGGTACTGTTAGAAAAACCTCACCAAATATCCAAGGCACCTTGGCCATAACCCCCAGAGGAACTCAATGCCTCTGAAAGTCATCCGCATACTTTTAAGGGGATAAATGGGCTCTCGCGTTGACCCCAAGAGCCACAGTCTACTTTGGAGAAGCTCCTCAGAGAGCAGACTCATTTTAGGGCAGTGTAATGGAGCAGTATCACCTGGGTCAGTGCCCTTGTATGCTGAAGACTTCAGAATAGCTATGACTACATTTTCTAAAGACAGTCTCCAGTGCGTTTAAAAATATATAATAAAGAATTTACCGATGGGCAGGTGATTCAGGTAAACACTAAAGAACTCTGAAACAAGAGGGTTTAAAGCACTGTTCTTCAGTGCCTACAGGAACCTCTGATGAACACAATAGCGTGAAACGAAGACTAAAGAAATAGCAAAGGTCACTGAGGTCTAGGGAAGGGGTGAAAGAGCACAGGAAATTATGGAAGGGAGCAGAAGCATGGAGGAATGCCATAAGGTCAAGACTTGAGGATCACTGCAGTAAGCACTGCCCAGCAGAGCGCCGCTTGCAAACGGTGGATTAAGCATTTTAACTATGCACTGCCAGAGGCTGTCACAAGGAGTTGAAGTTTCATTAACCCACAGGCTGTATTTTTCTTTAGAAGTCTTTCTTGCTACACTACCCCAAACTCTCCATCAGGCTTAACTCAAAAGAAAGAAGCCTACAACGAAATCATGGTCTGATAGGAAACCAAAACTTCTCTGCAAGCAATGCAAAGCTGTATTTTGTGCAGGCAGCTGCAGCCCTGTTGTTGCCCCAGTTAACAGGAGCCTGCGTGCTGCACACACCTCTGCAGCCCACCCCGGGAAGGTGGCTCCTGCAAATGGGAAAGTAGACCTGACATCCATGGTCAGCGTTCGCTAGTCGCAAAGGCCAGCACAGCGCTTATATGTAGAAAGACAACTTGCTTCTTCCACTGCCCCAGGATACAGCCTCCCTTTTCATAATGCTCCATCACGCCTCAAGTTGCTTTACATCATAATGAGAGAAAAAAAACATAAAATACGAAATAAATCAAATAATGTTATTGAAGACTCAGTCTCTCTCTAGGACCTTTCCATTCAAGGGATTCAATAATTGCTTGCTCTCAGAGAGAGCTCCTGGCTGGCAAAGGGACATTCTTTGAGCTGCAATTCTCCAGCCAACTACATTGCTCAACTTCTTTCTAAAAGTATTCAGGCTTTGCAGTTTTGAGTTTGGCTGTGGCCTTTCTTTAATTTCTCCACTGTAAATCAACTAAAACGCATACTGTTCCAGTGTCCTACCCTGGGCTTTTGCATTATCACTGGTAGAAACAGGCAAACCAAATTTCAAGTCCTAAACCACAGCCATGTAAGAAAACCAACCCCAAAGTCCAGGCTGCAGAGCTCAGGTCTGCTAATGGCTTCTTTTTAGCATTCAAAAAGCCTTTCAACCCATAAAGAGAAACACCATGACTCTGACGTGCACATGTATAAGTACGTAGCCTGTTTGAATTATTATCTATTATTCAGCCTCGGGCTTAGACCTTTGTTTTGCTTGTACAATTACCACACTGATTTGATTTTCTGTACTTAATACCTTTGCTTGGAGTTGGAGCCAAATCTCCGCAAACACAAATTTCGTTAATGAAAATAGCTTGAAAAACCTACGTACTGCTAAAGAGACCTGCTTAGTTCACAAGCACTTTCCCCAACAAGCAGATTCAAATGACTTAATCCAGGTACACAAATGGCTCATTTCAAATCCAGAGGGATTTACACAGTGTGTAAACTATGCAAGGTGCCTGCGGTCTGTAAATAAAACTCGATGCAGAAATTTTATGTCCTTGTTTTGCTGTTTTCTGCAGGCAGGAGGGGAACTTTGACACAAGACTTTTACTTTTTGTTAATCTTGAGGCCTGGTCTGCATACTGATGCATTTAATTCCTACAAGCAAAGTGTGGTTGGGACATGTAGGACCGTACAGAAGTCACTGGCAGCTCTCTGCTGATTTCATTCCCTATAGCAGGCAGGGATTTTGCTCCGCGCTCGGAGCGGAAGCAATGTGCACACCGACGTGCACTTGCAGTGTGGGGTGGCATCCGTAGGCAGGCAGCTCCATGGGCTGCGGCTGCACAATAAAAATATTTGAAGCAATTTTGTATTTTACATTGTTCTATCTTCATTTGGGCACATGCGGTAAGGCCGTTATTGGTGCTTTTGTCTTGACCTCTAGGTATCCAGTGCTGCCAATTAAAAGTTGCCATTTGTTCAGCTGAAAAAGTAGGAATGGAAAACTTCCAAAAGCTGTTACTGAACTTCAGTCATTTGCAGTTTAACATCAGAGTCATTGTAACTAGGATGCTTCTGGATTTTTTTTTTTTAAATGGAAAAAATAGCCCCACTGCAAACCCTTTAGAAAGAAAGCAAACTATAGTCCTGCATGCTAAATCTCTGCAGCTGCATTGATTTAAGGTACAATTACAAATATTTGGTAGTTAGCAGGAGTAGCAACAGTAAGTGTATATTATATACAAAATGGGTTGGGTTTTTTTTTGACCAAACCATTTCTGAAGCTCTCCCAAAGTATTTATTCCAAGGACTCAGAGATATGCAGCGCTTGCTATATGGAGTTATTACAGCAAAAACCTGCTGAGATTATGCACAAGCAATTAAGAGTTAAGAACAACCTGGCCCCCATCACTCCAGCACTTGGGATCACAAGCCAAGCAAGAGGCAGCGCAGGTTTGCACTGTTCAGAAACTGAAGATTAACATCTTATTTCTCCTTAAAGAGCATCATACAACAAACAGGACTCGCTGGCGTTGTGTTAATAGTGTCTCAATGAAAAGAAAGACTGAGCACATTAGGAGAGGGCATTGCTGCTAATATTAGAAAATGGGAGCAAATAAAAAGTAGTTGTGAAAAAGCAAGATGTGGAGAGCATGTGAGCTGAGCTGCATGAAGGAATAGTGTTAAAAATAGTAGATTTCTAAACAGATAAGGTTGTTCCTCTGACCTCTAGTGACCCCAGCGAGGTGCTAATTACTGGGCTGCTAAGAGCCTTAAACCAAAAATGCCAGGTTGAGCCTGGCAAAGGATTCCCCAGTCAGGAAAAAGACTGGGGGGGAAAATACACCACTACCCTTCTGTTTACAATATCGATTCATTTGCAAACCAACTTGTTTAATATTGAAGTTATAAAACCAGCTGTCGAGCAACTTTCCTTTGTAAGATTCACAGCTTAAACTGCAACCCAGAACTAAGCCACCCTGACTACCGAGTCACTGCACTGGAAGCACACAGGACTATAAAGTATTTGATCCCAAGCTCTAATGTGAAGCTTCCTATCATACGATGCACAATCCTTCCAGATAAGGATTTCGGAGTGCAACCGTAGGCCAAAACAAATTGCTTTTTTGGTCAGATACAAGACAGCAAGTCAAGACATTTGTGCCACAAAACTGAAAAGATCATAAAGACTTTATAGAGCAACAATACAATACGTAGCTTCTCTCCTGCACGCTCTGGTAGGCCAGAGAGGGTCAAGTCTTAGACCTTCATGCTGTTCACCCTATTATTTTCTCCGCTAGTAAGTTATTACCTGAAATGCTTTGCAAGAGAATCAGAGATCTGCAAAAATTGGAATGAAGGAGATGCAATTCTTCAGGCAACTATGAAGAAAAAGCCAATTTTTAGTTTTAGGGTCCAGCATGGAAGAAGTTGCTAACACAGGGCTGGAGATGGCTGCTTCTTGGTCAGGATTTGACCATGGCCAGGAGAAGCAAAGCCCAACAGAGACATGCCGAGATGCCTGCACTGGCCCTAGGGAGAGGCACAGCTATTGCCATGGTGGGGGAGGTAGCAGTCTTTGATTTGCCCTGTGACCCCAGCCTGCAAACAGGGAAGGAAGAGCTGGGGAAAGGGTGGTGAGGCTCCAGCATGGCCAACATAGACGAGCATGCCATTAACCAAGCCAGGCAGGTTCCTACTGCTGGTCCGATGGCCTGTCGGTACCCCGAGAGACAAGAGCATACCAAAGTATGACACTTCAAGAAGCTGGGAATAGTTGTCTTTAAGTTTGGAGTGTAGATGCTCAAGTTGGGTGGGAAAATTGAGTCCTTCTTCCATGAAGCAGGAGAGAGGACAGGCCCACAATAAAAATGTTCAAGTGAAGGGCTACCACAGCTCATAGTGTTAGAAATTATCAGGCAAAGATATACTTCTGTGCATCCCTCCACCAATGTGACCTCTAGATATTAACTGCAAGGACAGGGAAGATTTCAGGTCCCCAGCGTGAAGGAGGGGACGGCAGCACAGATACACTTTGCTTAAAGAGAAAACAAGTTATCCATAGCATCTTCTTAGACTTATTTTCTTTGGCTTTGTAGATGGGGGTTGTGCCTCTCCTTGGATGATCTCCAAATGACAGTTCAAAAAATGAAAATAAAAAAAAGAGTTTCATTGTAGTAGCAGTTTGGCTGATAACCTCTCCTCCATTTTTCTGAGATTGGCACGTCTGTTTTGAAGTTACCGTAGTGACAAAGAAATAACATTGCAAGCCGAAATAGATATAACGGTGCTTCAGAAAAAGCCAAGGTAAAGAGGAAAACAAGTAAGTAAAGGTTCTTAAAATAGCGCTCACTGGAGCATAAAGTCAGAAGACTTTCTAAGCTAAACCATCAGGATTTATAGGGCCCCTGACTCCAAGGTTAGCTTCTCTCCTCCTGCCCATTTCTGAAATGTGTTTTACCCTCTGGTGCCAGGTATGAAATTATACCGTCTGTAGAGAAACTAGTATTTCAGCCCATGTGGGAAACATTTGGACAAGTGTACTTTCTGAAAGCAAAGAAAACATTTTAAGACCCACAACTATTTTGCCTCAGGAAATTTCCTCTTAATCTTCGCACTGACACCTCTCTCAGACACTTCTCAGCACTTTAAACCATGCAGGAGGCCAGCAGCAACTATTCCCAAGGTATTTAGTTTCTCCCCACAGATTTTTGCAACGATTATGTGACTTCAGATCTGAAAGGCTGCTCTTCTCCTTAAATGACAGCTAATTGAACGGGTGTGCAGTAAGGGGCTGAACAAAGATGCTTCCTCCAGACCAGCTCCTTTCCGCTCCCCCCCAAAGACAATAAGTGCTTCTTACCTGAAAACGGGGTACAATTCTCAGCTAATATTCTCTTAAAAGAATGTATTTCATAGCAAAGTATAATTGCAGATTTGGATTAGCCTTAATTAAGAAATACAGCAAAAATCATTTCGGGCATCTCATGACAAAGCGCGTTAACAAAACCAAGCAACACGTAGACAAATAGTGGCTTTTGGGGATGACCCTGGCACGGGGTTACACCCAGATGCAAGGGGGTATCTTTGTAGGAACGTGGGGGGTGGTATCCCTGCAGGAACATGGTTTGCTGTCACTGTTGAGTCCCTCCCACCTGATAAACACTTTCAGGTGTGTTGCAGATGCTGCATCTGCATGTTCCCAACACAGAAACTCAATTCTCTTTGTATTGTCATCTAAAAGAAATGTCTACTTATGCAGATAGAGGAAAGCCAAGTGTCTAAAAAACCTTTGGGCTATGTAAATGACAAAGTCCCCAAGCTTCTTTACCAAAACATTATATTTGCACTGTAGTGTGAAATCACTGTAGCGAACAAGGAGCTGGGCCACGGGGGTTGCTGCACCCTCCAGCATCCGTGCCGTTCATTTCCAGCTAGCCTTGGGCTAGGTATGTCTTGTCCTCTCTCCTGCGTGGGGAGGCAGTTTGGGTAATAATTTCAGCATCATTACGATAATCTGACAGAGGTACACGGGCTGCAGTTAGGCGGCTGTAAAGCATGGCACACGTATTGCTCCAACAGTGTCTTGGCCATCTTCTCCAGGCAGGGCTCACACACCAGCTACGTGCTGCTGGCCTGAAAATGCTCTGAGGCAAGGCAGTAATTTTACTTAGAGTGCTAAAAGGCAGCTTGTGTTGTCCCTGGTCCTTATTTTAGCTGTACTTTAAGTGTACAATGTTTGCATTTTCTCATATATCCCTCTCTGTTGTGCAGGTTTGAGTCTTGGGGAAGAAAGGTGGGTTTTGGCATCCCAAGGCTGCGAAATCCCTGCCGGGCTGCCTGCTCTCTGCCCATGCTGCTGGGCTTTCTGGATGGGCAGTGGAGAGTATGGGAGCTGGAAACACCAGCCCAGAACCATACCTGGTTAGCACTGGGCTTTTTATGTAGAGCGTTATTATAGCTGACAGCACAAGACAAATTACAGCACTTCTGAGAAATCAGCATATAAAGTCAGCGCACTTATATAAGGTGGCAGATTTTTTATAACAGAATGGGAATATATTATGAATTTCAATTAACATGTTTGAAACTCAGAGCCATTTAAACCCTTTTCAAATTCTCATTCACTCTGGCTTTAGCTAATTCTACCGTGCAGCATTTTATGTCGGGATCAGCTGCTTTCACTGTTTTCTCAGGTGAGACATGGGAAGGACACTGCTGTCGCAGCCCACAGACATGAGCAGACTGCTACTCGCTCTCAGCTTTCCACCTATGAAATAAAACAAACTCTGGGGACATGAAAAATCTGAATTCAGTAAGGAGAGAATTACCCTGGAGTGGAAGCTTTATAGAAGTAACAGTAGAAATATTTCCAAAATGGAAAAAAAAAAAGAAATGTCATTTATATCACCATCTGTAAGAGGGAACCGTTTTAAACATTACTTTCCAGCCCCCTAAAACAGATTTCCTTCTTTAACAGTCTAGAAGTTACCTTCATCTATTCTGAAACTCACTTTAGCAGCTGAATTAAAAGATCAAATAAATGATTTTTGAGCATTGTAATATTTTTTGATAGAACGAAGCAAGGTCCTGAACTCAGTATCGATGCATTACATTCTGTAGGCAGACAATCAGAGAAATACTGTAATTTTTTTTCTAATCAGTACCAAAATTCCCAAGTCTCCTAGTTTCTAAGGAAACTGGAAAACCAGAAGGTAGAGGAAGTCTCTGGGTAGAGGTAAATTAAATAGCTCTTTTATGACAGTCATTTTTCACCACTTTGCAGCTCTTTCACCTTGGCTCTACCCATGTTATCAAGAGTTTTAAGCATCAAGCGACTCCTGTCTCAGAAAAGAAATAAGGCAAGGAACTGCAGTGAGTGATCACATGCGAGCGCATGTGCGGGAGCAGAAGGCAAGGGCAGCTGCCTGTTTGCTAAGGTGGGCTGAGATTGGTACCCACGTGTCAGGATCTGTACCCGTGTCCTTGCGGCTAAGGATCACTGGGTCTATGACCAGTTTGGGCTCTGAAAAGAGCAGGATGTGAACCTAGACGTGGGAGAAGAAGGAAATGCGCAAAACACACCTACTATTGAAGAAAGGACGCAGTGAGGAGATGGGGCTGCAAGTGGGGCATGAACCAGTGCACACAGCACACTTGCTCCAGATTAGCCAGATCTCCAATGATTTCCCAGATCTCCTCTCATTTTCCTTCTCCAGTGCCTTGTTAGAGGCATTTCCAAGGCTTTTCAGACCATTTTTCTATTCCCTCTCATAACAGCAGCTATAGTCACAGCCAGTGAAAGGCAGCAGGTCGACCTCAATCCAAGAAGACCACAGCTGATAGCTGGGTTGAAGTGTTCCAGGAACTACTCAAGGATTTCAATCAATTGCTGCTAATTCCATGCCCCCCAAGTTACAAGGTATAGAGTGGTTGTGTTTTGCTTGAAAACAGAAGGTTTTCCATTGCGGTAGGGATGGGTGAGCCAGTCCAGAAAAGGAGTTAGGAGAAGGCTTTCCTCCATCTCCTGGTGAGCTCCATGCCCAACTCCACAGGATGGCCTCCAGGGCAGTCAGCACCCAAGACCTCCTCTTCCCACCCCTTGTCTCCAGGAGCAGCAGCAGCTTGTGGGCACGCTGCTCCCTTCCACTACAAATGACCCCATGGACAGGCAAGACCTGCCCAGTGCTGGGCAACTGGGACAGACCTCTGGTCCTCAGCAGGAATCCCCCCCATCATCCCATACCTGCCTCAGGATCTGAACCATGCCCGTCCTTTTTGTGGTTGCTAACTCACCACTAAGGGACACCATAGCCTCCCCCGCACAAGCTGCCTGGAGATTTTGGTGTTCACAGAGCTAATCCAGCAACTTCTTTGCTAGAGTTTTTGTCTTCGCAGCAATCACAGCAATTCGCGTGGCGTCAGGTAGGCTGAAGAGATTCAGCAGCTTCAAACCCAAATCGACGCTCAGTGCTGTGAAAAGCGGGTTTTCATTTTAGGACTGTGCTACCTGTTTAAGCTTCATTAAGGTCAATTCTGTTGGCCAACCATAGCTGCCTGATGCCATCTGATTTACCCTGGGTATCAGGCAACCACCTGAGGTTGGATGTCACGTAGAAAGTAAAGGAAACCCACAGGTTGGGCACACGCTGGAGGCCATCAGGGTGAAACACCGCTGGGCATCTATGCTCAGCCGAGTGAGCTGAACCCTGGGAGCCCACACGCAGATTTACAGCACACCTGGGCTGAGGTAAAGCACAGCAAGCCAAGTTCTCCCTCTCAAGTGCTTACCCTCACCAATGATCTGTTTTCCTCTGGAAATCAAGACCCCAGAAGCAGAAAAAGGTAAGTAACATTTTGATGGAGGGCACAGCACTGAACTCCTTTACAATCTGTTATGTTTCTGCATTTTGATGCCTGTGCCAGAGGTGAAAAGGCGGCACGATGTTATTGCTTTGGATTATATTGACAGAAAACAGTCTGAAGCCGTTTCAGCTGTTACATAGGGAGAGGAGACAGGTGTCTTGATGGCTTTTACAATGGTGGAAAAAACCCAAACAAGAATTTTATGTCTCAATGTTTACAGCAAGCGATACCTTCGGAGCATTTGGAATGGTAGAATGCATCCTTGCTTGGGGATGGCAGGAGCACACCACAGGCAGGAGTTACAGTTCCTTGCACCGGCTTTCTGCTATAACCAGCCACTTGCAATAAGTGGTACAGGACAAAACTTGTCCAAAATAGCAGAAAAATCTCCTCTGGAATAGGCAAGAGAAAAGTGAGTGATAAATCTTTAGTCTGTTGCGTTACAGTGAACATGATCAGTTCAAGTACTAAGAACTGTATCGGAAGAAGAGGAGACAAGAACAAATCCCCCTTCCACCCCCCAGAGCAAACCAGCGCTTGCTGCCGTGCTGTGAAAAAAGGTGACTTCAAATAGGTCTGCTCTACCCTCCTCCTCCTCACTACCCAAGGCAGGGTGATGTTTAGCCTGGAGAAGAGGAGGCTCAGGGGAGACCTTATCACCCTCTACAACTGCCTGAGAGGAGGTCGTAGTGAGGTGGGGGTTGGTCTCTTCTCCCAAGTAACAAGTGATAGGACAAGAGGCAATGGCCTCAAGTTGCGCCAGGGGAGGTTTAGATTGGATATTAGGAAAACCTTCTTCATGGAAAAGGTTGTCAAGCATTGGAACAGGCTGCCCAGGGAAGTGGTGGAGTCCCCATCCCTGGAGGTATTTAAAAGATGGGCAGACGAGGCGCTTAGGGACATGGTTTAGTAGTGGACAGGTACGGTTGGATTCAATGATCTTAAAGGTCTTTTCCAACCAAACGATTCTATGTCTGGCTGTCACGTTCCAGCATCTCTCCACAAAGGCACCACAAAGGTATTTTTAGAATTGATTTACAGAGTCCAGAAGTTAAAGGACGAGAGAGATAAATCAACACAAGCAGTACTGACACAAGAGGGAGGGCGCAAGCCAACGCCGAAGACGCAGCGTGCTGTTTGGCTAAAGACGTGCTGTACGGAGATGGCAGTCTGTGGTTGGACTCTTGCAGAGTGAAACAAAAATAATGGTGCTAAAACAACATCTCTTATGCCAAATTTGCCTTTCAAGGGCCTTTCAGAAAGGATACGGACTAACTGAAGGGCCCTTCATTAGCCTTTTTTGTTTGTTTGTTTTAAGCTATAAGGAATAAGTGTCATTATTTTGTTACGTTGGCACAAGTAAATTTAAGCGTGGCATCTTATTCTGACAAAAAGAAAAACCAGAGAGCTGTTTACCTTGCACTATCAATACCAGTCATGAAATAGTGCTGCAGGACACTTTTAATCAAATACTGGTATACATCAGGCACGACAGTTTTCAAGCTTTAAGTCATTCCGGAGAGCCATGCATTAAGACAAGCTGTCATGATTTTGCCTGAAATTTTCTAGCTATATGATATTTTTAAGGGAACCTGGACCTTGCTAGAGGCTCTGCAATGGCTGGCACGCTGTCTCTTAATAAGGCTTTCTTTTATTCTGTACAATTTGTGACAATGTATACCTTGACATATTGTTTTCACGGTGACAGTAAGTCGGCATTTGCTCAGTTTACAGCTTAAATGACTGAGGCGTAGATGCAGTCTAAGATGACTCACAAATACCTTTTAAAATCTGAAATATGAGGTGCTATCGACTGTCTCACTGAACGGTTTTTAAAAGCTTGCTCAAGTTTAAAGAGAAATCCAAGAATGAGATGAACCGCTGGGAAAGTGGGGTTTTTTTTGGTAATTAACCCGCTTGAGGTATTTAAAAGATGGGTAGACAAGGCGCTTAGGGACATGGTTTAGTAGTGGACAGGTACGGTTGGACTCGATGATCTTAAAGGTCTTCTCCAACCAAATGATTCTGTGATTACACACGACTGGAGCAGTACCACTAGGACTGAAGGCAAATCTCCAAAGCTGGAGTGTTTTTGGAATGCAATCAAAGGAGCATCCTTTCTCTGCAGGGATAGGGGAGCAACATATTCTGCTCCAGCCCTCCTAAAAAGGCTCCTCCACCCAATAAAAGCACAGAAACAATATCGTTCAGTGGTTTTATTTGGGCAAAAAGTAGCATTGCCCAGTCGTGACTGACCAATGGAAAGAAGTTTGGTGGAAACCACATATAGATCTTGAATTAGAAAATTTTCAGCTCCCTTGCAACATCAGCTTTTAGCACTGCCTTTCGAACCAGAAGAGCAATCTTTTCACATCACTTCACCCCCACAAGCTGTCGAGCGATAGATTGGCTTCCCTGGCAGTCGGTGGAAATTAAAGGAGTTCAACATTTTATAGCCAGTCTCCAACAGCCCAGTGGGTGCTATACTATATATTATTTGACTTTTCCATACACACACTACTCAGATCCTTCCTCCCAGAAGTATTTTTTCAGAGAAAGACCACAATCCTTATTTATTCCTAGGGCAGTAGAAAACCACCCGACACAATTACTCACAGGTAAGCTGCAGTATTATTAGAATTCATTAAAAGACCAGCAAACAAATTAAGCTGCCCCTATACAGTGGGGCAAACTCAGAGCCCAAAAATCAAGTCACACGCTAACAGTCTGGGTGCATCACTGGGAGATGTGCAGGCAGCTTCTTACAACATCCCGTCACAGCTCTCCAGCTGTGAGCTCCTGAGCTAACAAGTGGAAAAGAATATATTTCAGCTTCCTTCTGGAGACAGTCACAGAAAGTCTGGAAAAGTGTTTTATGATAATAAAGAAAACATAGTAAATTAATTTTTTACGGCCCTGAGCTACCATAGCATTCTAAGCATTTCATAAGCAACATTAGAACCATAAAACATACAACAAAAAGCACAGGGAATCAGCGGAACATTAAATATTTAACATTTTATCACTGTGTCTTGCCAAAAATGTGTTCAAGTCTTACAAAGATGCCTTCACACTTGTCTTCAGGCATGTTACCTTCTTGCAAGAGAAGGCCAGGTATGTGATGTGCAGAGGCTGCACCACACACGAGTCTGCTTTTTCTTCAGACTCAACCTACACAGCCATTTTCTCATCTCAAAGAGGATGAGGATGCTCAGGAGGACACTGGGGTGAAGGCATAACCCTCTATGATCTTTATGTCTTATATGTTGTATGCAGAGAGCTATTCAGTTCCCCTCCAGTTCCCCATAAGAAATAAGGCTTTTTGAGCGACGCACAAAACCTCATTTTGGCACTAAAGCTGTGGGCTCTGGGTTAGAGCTAAAATGTATCAGTAACTATCACGTTGTGTGGCAGAAGCTCAAAAAGGCAGAAGCCAACATGCCCTGGTGGCATGCACGGTGAGGAACACGTTGTGCTGGTGACAATCGAAGAGTCCACGAGCCCCGAATCCTTCCTCTGCAATATGCAAGGGAAGCTACACAGGGCTGCAAACAAATCAAAGATCTTCTCACTGTAGCAGAGCCCAGATTTGGATCCAGACTGCACATCTTAAAGCCTTTTGTGAAGCAGAAACCAGGTTCAAATCTCAATTCTCCATAGCATCCCTTGCAGCTATTGAAGCAAAGCCAACAGAAATGTAGGACTAATTATCCACATAAACCCCCAACAATACACGTTATCTCATTTCATTCAGATTTCAAGAAGATTCAAGTGCTGCATAAGAGCAACACATTTTCTTGATGCTCTTTCGAGTTGATGCTATTTTCTACTCCTGCTTTCAAATTATTTAGGAAATAAAGCTGGAAAATTCTACAATTGCTGCTAAAACAACAATCATCTTTTAAAGCCTTGAAATATTCATAGAAAGTAAAATTCTTACGCTCGCAAGAATAATATGAATTAAACCTCCATTAAAAAGGGCTGGGCACTGAAGAAGTCGAGCATCATTGCTGGGTTTTCACCTCAGGAGTACAGATCAAGATAACATGAGATGGAAAAACAGAGGAAGAGCTGGGAGTCAGAGGAATACATTTCTAAACCAGCCTCTACAGGGTTTCTAATCCAAAAGGCTTCATAAATTACAAGATTAATTTATAGACAGTGAGAGGTGCTAAGAAGTGCATAGCGTTTTTTTCCCTTACTCCTCATAGCTGCTTTTATTGATAATCCTAACATTTCTGCAATAGAAAAATGAGTTGGGGAGAAACTTGTGCAATCACGTTATTCCCAAAGCCAAGGTTTGACAGAAATAAATAATTCACAATACAGTAGTGCTCTAGCAAAGGTACCTCTGACTCTACTGAGTATTTTAGATTCTCGGTCCTGGTTGGAAGGTTGAAACAAGCCTAACTCCTTGCTTATTCTGTACCAAGAATTATACACTGAATATTCAGAAAAGCACATTGACTCACTTAGCTGTTGTTTTGCTCGTGACTCACTAATAAAAAGCTGCTCAAATAGGGAAAGAAGGACAACATAAACACAACAAGACACATATACTTATCTTTCCTTTGCCGAAGACTTCCAGTTCTGGCTCCTGCAGCGAGGCCCTCCACCCTAAAATAAGCTGGTTTCATTACAAAGCTGCTTCACAGGGACCTGAGGAGCTGAAAACCAAACGCGTGCCATGGCTGACGTTGCTCTGAGTGAGGACTTGATGGAGAAACAGGAACCACAAGCTGACTATTTAGCACCTCTTATTGCTTGATTGACAAAGTCAGATTTGGAGGGGGGAATGGCAATTAGAGCTGTTCTAGCAGGTGGTTACAGGCTCATATAACTGTTGGTTAAATGAGCACAGGTGACGAAGGAAACCAAATGAGAATGAATCGCAGCTGGCCCTATGGTTAGGGCATACCTTTATACGTAATTAGGTGAATCCTGTGGGGTCTACCAGCTAATTAGAAAAAAATTCAAAACCAAGCCACTGTTGATCTTTCCAAATAAAGAAACATGAAGCACAAACTTTATGCCCCGCTACCAGTGGATGGATGGATTCACTGCTAGCAGATTTTTGAGAGGACTTTCTCAGCTGAAGTTTGACCTTATAGAATCCCAGAATCATTTGGTTGGAAAAGACCTTTAAGATCATCGAGTCCAACCGTACCTGTCCACCACTAAACCATGTCCCTAAGCGCCTCGTCTGCCCGGCTTTTAAATACCTCCAGGGATGGGGACTCCACCACTTCCCTGGGCAGCCTGTTCCAGTGCTTGACAACCCTCTCCGTGAAGAAGTTTTTCCTAATATCCAATCTAAACCTCCCCTGGCGCAACTTGAGGCCATTGCCTCTTGTCCTATTGCTTGTTACTTGGGAGAAGAGACCAACCCCCACCTCGCTACAACCTCCTCTCAGGCAGTTGTAGAGGGCGATGAGGTCTCCCCTCAGCCTCCTCTTCTCCAGGCTGAACAACCCCAGGTCCCTCAGCCGCTCCCCATCAGACTTGTGCTCCAGACCCTTCCCCAGCTTCGTTGCCCTTCTCTGGACACGCTCCAGCACCTCAATGTCCTTCTTGTAGTGAGGGGCCCAAAACTGAACACAGCACTCGAGGTGCAGCCTCGCCAGTGCCCAGTACAGGGGGACGATCACTGCCCTGCTCCTGCTGGCCACACTGTTCCTGACACAAGCCAGGATGCCGTTGGCCACCTTGGCCACCTGGGCACACTGCTGGCTCATGTTCAGTCGGCTGTCGACCAACACCCCCAGATCTCTCTCTGCCAAGCAGCTTTCCAGCCACTCCTCCCCAAGCCTGCAGCGTTGCATGGGGTTGTTGTGGCCCAAGTGCAGGACCCGGCACTTGGCCTTGTTGAACCTCATACAATTGGTCACAGCCCACTGGTCCAGCCTGGCCAGGTCCCTCAGAGACATTCTTTTTAAGACTTTTGCATTTTGAACATTTACTCCAGAATTCTGATAGTGCTGGCAACCTAAAAAATAAAAGAAACATTTCAGAAAGACAAGTGAGCTGTACTAGTCCAGATCTGAGGGGATTTCAGTATACATCTGTAACTGGACCAGTGATCTGGCAGGTCCTCTTTAAACTTGTGGTATGTTGTGTATGTGTCAAAAAGATGTGGATGCAGTTGAAATATATTTGACTCCAGAGTTCAGTTTCTTTAAGGATAAATCTTTGCCTGGGTGGACGTTACATAACAATTTTTGCAGGCCCCTGCTCTAAAAGGATTAGGAACGGCTTTTGTTTCTATAAATACTTTGTACCACTCTGCTTTAATTTGCTCAGAATTTGGCTTATTGCTGCTGCCTGCCAATTTCCACTCACTTTGTAATTTGCGTGCTTTTTTTCCTTTCTAACCAATTGCTCTTGTTACCTTCTACTTACACCATTCTGGAAGCAGCTTTGTGAATGGGGCTGGCTTTGCTGTATACAGCAAAGCATTTATTTCTAAGAAAACTTCCAGCTGGCGTGAAGGCAAAGCTGAGAATAACTCTGCTGGCTGAGTCGCTGCTCCCAGGTGCTGCCGGAGAGGACCGAGGTGATGATGTGGTGATGGAGGACAGCTGGAGCACAATGCCACCGGGCCTTGTCACGTTGCTTAGAAGGTTGCAATCGCAGAGTTTAGGGCCAAGATTTTGTTAACAGCGTGAAGTTATTAAAAAAAAAAAAATTACTATTTAAGTGCTTTAGATTGCTTAAGGCTAGAGGGCAAGGCATTCACTTGGAAGAAGTAATGAGGTCTGATGTATGATATTCGTAAATAGAAAATTTTACTTCAAGGTATAAATTTTCAACTTGTGATCCGTAAAGTCCACTTCCTCCTATTTTTTTTTTTTTTTAATTTATTGCAAGCCCAGCTTTTTTATCCCACTGCCTATTTGCAGGGAAACAGACACAACTGTACCCCTTGGCTGTGATGTGGCTTTCTTTATCCAAGGGGTGACAGGCACTTCTTCACCACGCTCCTCCATCTGAATCCCCCTACGTGCTCTGCCAGTGAGATGATCTCTGGAGGAAGGAGCTGGGGATCAGCCGGTGCCCTGCGTGCACAAAAAAATAAACCCTGGTGTATAATATTATGTGAGAAACAGTCAACCTGTGTAGGTAATGCCTGTTTTCCAATACCTAGATACAGTGAGCTGTACTGAGCTTTAATTTATCTAATATTTCAGCGTTTACTTAAGATATGTGCAACTTAAGATCTCTCCTAGAACAAGTAAATGCAAACTAGATCGTGTTGCTGTACCCAGTGTATCAAAACTGAACCTGAGCAGAAGTAATTCATACTTTGTGGACAGCACAGGCTATTAGGGAAAGCAGCATATGTGGAAGGGTGGTGTTGCGCTTAATTAATGATGCAAACGTAGGAAGCTAATTTTACTCAAAGTATGGTCATTAGGAGTCTTCGATGTATGTAATTTATCCACAGCGATTGCTGACATGTGCTTATGGAGATAACTCAATGAAGCATCATTTTATCAGTGGCAATGGGATGCTTTCAAGGACAATATTTGTTTTAAAATGAGAAGGTACCGCCTTGATAGAAAATAATGATCCTGAAAGGCAAGAGCCGGCAAACGATCTCCGAAAATAAGGTGAAAGCATGGTTGTCCTCTGGAAGGCCACGTGAAGTTGTCCTTTAGCAGTCCATCATCCTCAGCAAGGTACCGGGAAAGTCTGAGATTTCAGCCCATCATGAAGATATATTGAACTGCAGGAACAAGACATTTAGAGGGCAGAGGTAACCCCAAGCATCTTGCCTCAGCCTCAACAATGAGCATAATTCAGCTGTTGAGATGAACCCTATCCAAAACATGGTCAGAGCAGGAGCGTTTCCTAAAAGCCATGTCAAATATGTCAATTTTTGTGGCATACTTAAAAAAAATCACAATTTCCAACAGAAAAAGAAATGGGACACTGTAAATCCCCCTAACCGCAAGGACTCAGCCTTGAGCACTCATCTCACAAAGTTGTATTCCCAAAAGTTTGTTCCCCAAACAAGCCTTTAGCGTCAGTTAAAAAAAAAAAAAAATCCACAAAGTATTATAGCTGAGGAAAAGAAAAAGATAACGTTAAGAGGGATATAAGTCTTTTGTGTTACTGGGCTCCTGTTTGAATCGCTGCAGAATTGCACAAGCGCCTTTAGGGACATCTCCCACCCCTGCGTTTGTACCAAGCACAGTACGGCAGCGTTGTGCGGCTGGGACACACGGTGTGAAGCACTTGCAAAATAATTCTTTACTCCACATTAAGCACTTTCTAAAGGCGCAATATTATTTCCAGTGTATTGTAAGGCATGCAGTTAAAAAAAAAACAAACCAGGGAAAGCTAATTTCTTAGTGTCTATCCCCAGAAATTCCCTAGCAGCCTACTCATGCTCACATTGCTGGAGATAAATCCTGGGTCTCTCCCTCACCTCAGCACTCCCACTTGTGAAATTTTAATTCAGGAAAGAGAATTAAACCCAATTTTCTAGGTAGGTCTAAAAACAACTGGACGCTAAGATCCGCTGGGGAAAGGGAAAGTTCATTAACGGTGTATTCTCTTGAGAGTGTCTTTCTGAAGCCCTGGAGGTGCCAGCCAAAGCCATTACAGCCTCATTTAAACCCACAGTCCTCCCCACTCTGCCATCACCTCCCTTTGTTTTCAGGGCAGGAGGAGTCAGCTCCTCATTACATATTTGTAGTTCTTCAGAGCTTTTCTCGCTCTGTTGTTTTCCAATCTCTTTCATTAAGAGGATTTAATGACATACTTATTCCATTAAGAATTCCGTCCTTGCTGCTGGATAATTTTTCTTCCACAAAAATATATCAAGATGAAAACAATGTTACATCCCTAATGGGATCACCCTGGCACCGCACCTACTAATCAGCCTTTGGCTGACTTGATTTTTTTTTCACAGCCAGATGCTTTAGGGGTATGGTTTTTATATTGCCTCGTCTCTACTCCCAGTGCTCTATTTTTCTTCTCTTTTTATTTTTTTTTCCTGTTTCAGGACACCCATTTTACTCTTTTCTTCTAGGTTCCTGATTTTTGGTTTCACTGATACCTACCAGAAATATCTTCTGGGCAAGACATAATCATGCAGGTCTCTCAAAAGAATGGCTTTGCCTTAAGAGATGTGACACAGAAGACCTAAATCTCAGCGGTAGCGGCTTGGCGCTGCTGTGGGCACAGCAGCGAGGGGAATTCATTTAAGCAGCTTTCGTTGAGTCAGTAAAATAAAAATGCAGTGAAATGTATCTTGGATTTCAAGAGTCATTCCAGTCTCCTACATCACATCATCTTGCTGAGCAGAAGGCAGGAGGAGTGAATATAATTTTTACCTGTATTTCTTTACGAGATGAATTAATGAGGTTCTGCTGTCGTTTGCAGTGAGAAATATGGAGAGTGCGTATTATTTTCAGGACCTCAAGAGTGTGAGAAAATTTCAGAAGCATGAAATATCTCACCCCTTTAGCAAACCCTTTTGTTCGGTTATTTTACAGCCGGCAGGAGAAAACTGTTGGAACTTACTCTGAAAATTGATGACTACTGGTAAAAGATATCGTCATGATTTGGGTCACTTTGAATTATAAAAGTCATCATTGTACTCCTGGCTATTAACTGTTTCCAGAATACAGCGTTGTAAGTGTCAGACCTGAGTGATATGTGGTGCATTTAGCTAACCTCTGACTCAAAACCTATCTGTCTGTAAGGTTACACCCTGGTGATGAGAAGTGCAGATACCCGGTGGGGTGTCCTGGACAGACACGGCACCAGAAGGAGAGGCGGCGTGGCACTCCTGACGCCCGCTGATGGGGACGAGGTTAAAGCTCCGCACTCTTCCCACACGTTTCCGAGACTACAAAATCATTTTAACCTTTCCAAAATATACAAGTGGGAAACTTTGGAAAAGCAAATTATTTTTCATATGCTTGGGAAAATAAAAGGAAACTGCAAATTACAGAGTTTGTGTCAAGCTCCAATACGGAGTGAAAAATCTCATACTCATGAAAATCTCATCCCCTGCATGAAGGAGAGCTCCAGCCTCCTGAGCTGCACCCCATCAGGCCTCTGAGAGGACAAGGGATTGCTGAGCCTGTTTCTGCCCTTAAGCCCTTGACAGATTCCTAGCATGGAAATAACCTTCCCAGTCTGGGCAGTCGAACTGCCTGCTGTCTAGGGTCTTAAGACAGTTTGCCCCCTCTCAGATGGACCACCACAAAACCCTCAAGAGGTCCTTTTTCATGCTCTATTTCAAGCACCAGTCCATGATTACAACCGGCACTTCTTCAATCACGCTCTTGCTACTAAGCCCTTACGCCACCCTGCCCCCAGCTCCGTGTTTTTCTGGAGTTGCACATGCTTCTGCCTCACTCATCAGTTTAATCCGAAATACAGGGACTTCTGAAATGACTGCTCTGCTCAGAGATCATTGACGATGAGTGGGATCTACAACACCACCTATCCATCCTTCTCTGCTCTCCCAGGAGTCAGAATAAGCCCACCTTGGCTGGCATGGGAATCCAGGCAGGCCAGCGGGGAGCATCCCGAATCTCAGTTTCTCCTTATTGTCAAGATGATACGTTGATGATGAGGACACTACTGCTTTTAACACAAAGTACAGTGGGTACAGTTTACTCTTTCCAGCGTGAGAGATCCTGCCACCTCTAGAGAAGCAACCAGTTTGAAATGGAGCAACGTTAGAAATGATCTAATGCCTAATTAACTCGGTTTGCTGCAGTTCATGGCACTCAGGCTACGACACCGATTAGTTTCACCGTGATGAGCCCAAATTGTTAGCTGTACGTAAAATAAAACCCAGGTAAGACGTAGGTGGCTGTGTCTGGGCTCTAAGTCACAGTACTGCCCTGCCAACTAGAACGGCCTGATGCAACGGGCCAAGGATGTGCCAAGGACTGCTCCACCAAAGCACCAGTATAGACCAGTATCGTTCCTGTGTCTCTGGCTATGCTCTGGCACTATTTAACTTTATAGACATAGTCAATACGTGCTCCATGTTTCATCTGCTTCATTTCCTAAATTATCTGGATAGTGAAAGCGTTATTTTAAAGGCAAAAGAATTATTACATGAAAGACGATGAGTCAGAAGGCCAATGAGGATGGGAATATAACCAGTGCTCCAGTAAATATATAGGTAAATGGAAACTGGGATATAATACCAGGCTAATTTATCTTGCTTTGATAAGATAACTTATTTCCTTCAAGAAAAATGCAATAGATCTATCTATGCTTCATCAAAGAGTATAATCTGTTGTAACATGAAAAATGACTTGAGAAATTGGGAAATGAGTACAAGAATTAGAAGGTGTTTCAAGAACAGGCTGAAAGGGAAACGAAGCTCACGCCGAAGGAGAGGAGGAGGCACCCCAGGACCCCCCCAGGATTGCACTGTCTAGGGGCGAGTTATTCGCATTTGCTAGTCACACACTATCTAGAGGGAGAAGGGCCAAATATCAACCACAAAAAGGGTGAAATGTTACTTTATAAAGTCAATGTTTTCTTATTTAGCACAGCGCAATTATTTTGGTAACCAAAGCTCAAGGGAGGTGAGTATGAACTTGCACAGAGAAATGCCAACTGCAGCACTTACGAAAACGGCAAGTTTGGTTTAGGAGAAAAGCCTGTGCGATTCTGACGAAAGCTGAAAGGCAGGAGGAGAAAAACTACGTAGGTGAACAGAAAACTTTGTCCTATCAGAAGAAAGAAATGTTCCAATATAGTTACAACTAAATTTACATCAGAAAATGGGGGAATGTTTCTAACTACCAAGAGGACTAAAATAATGAAACTGGGTGCAGGAAAGGAAGGAACAGATTTTAAGATGGATATTAATGAGCTGATGACCAGGATTAGCCGCCTGCACGTCCCTGGGCCGTGCCAGAAGAGCACCACAACTCCAAACTAATGGGGTTTAATTGATTTAAATTTCTTGCGGTGTTTCACAGGGAAGAGGGAGTGAAGGAGGGGTGAAGTGGATTTGATTTGGCAGTCTAACCGGATTCAGAGAGGATATTGCCCTGCTAGTTTCATCAGAATATTTCGTTTCATCTTCTACCTGTAACACACTTAATTAAAAATACATCCACCAGAAGAGCAGCTGAGACTTGATCTCATCACTTGAAGGACCCGCTCAAGCTTTTACATTTTTGTTCATCTCAGTTAAACTTTGTTTATTCATTATTTTTTAGAAAGCGCCCTCTCACTCCCAGTTACATATCAACTTAGCGATTTCGGTGTCTTCCTGGCGAGAGCTTACTAAACCCAAAAAGCACTGCCTCTCTTAAAAAACAAACAAACAAACAAATTCTGCCTCCTTAATTGGGGAAATATGACTTTTCGAACACAAAGCTGTGATTGCCAGGCGATTTTGGAGGAAATCCTGCAGGGACGAAGCTCCTTCTCCCGCTCCGTGCATGGCCAGAGCGAGCCCTGCGGAGCCAAACAGCTCCCGATCGCGGCCGGACCCCGCTGGCTTTGCTGTGCCCTGAGTGGCTTTGTACCTCTTCCCGCATCAAATACAGCAGTATAATGTAACTTCATTGTGATTCTACCTAGGAGAGAAATAATAAGCCTAAAAAACTTTGCAGGATTGGGCGAAGCAGGGTCTGGCAGGAATTCAAGATGTGATACAGGAATTAACCCCAGAAAACAGAAAAGTCTGCTGAGTCGCACTGCGAACTAGTACTGAAACTCAAACATCACGGAAGAAAAGCAGAAGGAGTTCAACGTGCAAACACATCTAGAGTGGCCTGGCCAGTCTGGCCCAAGGTGTCCAGGTCTGCAGCTCCTCCACAGTCCCCCAAAAGATGACTGCTATTGCCCCTGAGGCTGGAGCACGATCCTCTGCTGCCGCACCATCCTGCCCGGAGCCAGCAACCTCCTACGGGCAGGGTTGGGGAAATTATGTCAGGGATACCGTTTACGGTTGTAGAGAGCCATTAGACTCAGATATCAGGTAATGCGTTTCATCTCCTCTAGTGGGGTGAGGAACGGCCATCCCGTTTTCCTCCCCGCAGCAGCGAGGCTTCGCCTGGCGCCCAGCACGCCGCCGGGGGCTCTGCAAACAAAAAGGGGCTCTTGCATAACCCCGCTCAGCGTCTGGCTTGCTCCTCGAGGTTCCCAGATGAATTTTAAGTCAAAGGTGTCTAAATAACCCTCCCAATTAAAAAGCTAAGGGTTGTTCCTCTGTAGACCCCTCTCAAGGACCGAACGGCACAGACGAAAGTGTTTTTTTTCAGCTCTGTGCTTGTTGGCACAGGCTTGAGGCTGGGAGATGGGAGGGAGAAGGAATTTACTATGCGGGAAGCTAATTGTAGTAATTAGTTGTTGAAGAAGGGACTAGTGTATTAAAGTATCAAAATTTGTCACTAAAGTATCGTTATGAAACAAAGCATTATACCATACGAGCAGAAACTTGACTTGAAATGTTCCTAAGTCACACCTTAGCACTAGATAAAAGAACGCTGGTTTATTCTGTATCCTTAATATTGCTTTTTTTGAGCGCTAAAAAGAAATGTTAGCATCAGTCTGTCACTAAATCACTGTGCTACCTTTCCGTTTAAATTTAGATGGAGAAAAAATGCAACCGATACAGTTTTTAAAGATGTGTAATTATTAAAAGTCAGATACATTTTGAAAAGAAATTTGTGTGCTTAAAGCAAAGATTAAAGTTGCGTCCTGATGTTTAAAACATCCTATTGTTTAAAATTGCACTTTGTGTCCCAGCAGTCTTTTCTTCTGTACTTCACGGCTGAGACTCAGTGTCTCAAGGAATCCCTGTGCACAGCGAAGAACGAAGCAATATTTTAACGTAGTACGTGCAATCCCCACGAGGTGCCATTTTCCGACTATTTGTACACTCCATCGGTACGTAAAGGAGCGTCGGGATATAGAAAAGTTAAGTGCGCGCTTGTCCTGCGCTCGGAGACGGGGGCTGCAATCTGCTGACGCGGCAGGACTGCAATTACCGCTCCACCACGCCGTGTTAAACGCGGAGCAAGCCATCACGGCGCGGGAAGCTGTTCTGTTTCAAACCTAGCCCAGCGCGGTACTACTGCAATAGGACATCAGACTTGAGTGAGATTACCAGGTAGGTCCTTTATTATACTGTATTATATATAGATTTGCAAATCGCAGCGCTCATCCCGCTGTGTTAGCAAACCCAAGAACACTCTGCTTGAGGACAGATGCGGATACAGACTCCAGGTAACATTTTTCTCGGCAAAAATGCAAGCTGCTTTACGTCGGATGAAGTTGGCTTTCTTTCCTTTTTCTTGTTTACTCTTCTTCATTTACAGCAATATGAAATATGCTGGACCGAACCTACGCAGATTAAAAAAATCTACTGTGAATTTCTACCCGCCGCGGCACAATTTGCAATGACAGGAAAAGCCTGAGGCACGAGCCATCAATTTATCCTTGCCTCCAAGTACTGTCACTCAGCTAAACTCCATCCTTTAAAATACAAATGCAGAGCGAGAGATGGAAATTGTAGCAGCAGCCGCAGCTTACACCACACTCAGGGGTATTTGAATTTTTTTTATTTCAGCCGGCCCTGGCAGCTCTCTCGGCAGTGGGCTTCCCCATGCCCCTGCCTCTTCCCGAGCACATGGAAACCCCCCAACCTTGGGAACAACCGGGGCGGCCTCCAGTCCCGCTGCAGCCGTGGGGGTAGCTCCCTTGGCTCTAAATTGAGCATTTTCCACTTGCTGCTGGGTAATTCTGCCATTGTAGAGCTTGACGTCTCAATATTGCCTCCTCATTCCAGTGATTGCTCATGTGCTGAAGAGGGAGGGATACACCACGTCACCGAAGAAAACTACCCAGTGCCAAGAAATGGTGTAAAAGGAGCAACTGGGAGCTCAGACAGTTAAATTTGGGATGATATTGGTACGTTCCCAGGGTGGCTTAGGAGGGTAGGTCAGCGCAACACTCAGTTACCGTGGGGGATATATGTTGACGGTTGGACTAGATGATCTTAGAGATCTTTTCCAACCTTAATGATTCTATTCTATTCTATTCTATTCTATTCTATTCTATTCTATTCTATTCTATTCTATTCTACTCTACTCTACTCTACTCTACTCTACTCACGCTTCAGGATGGGTCTAGAGCACAGCCTCATTAGTATCTTCATTAACAGCATTGCCTCTCAAAGTAGAAGCGTGCTGCCGGACTGGTGTGCAGGGAGGGAGGCGGGAGGGCAGCCCCTCCTGCCGAGGAAGGGGTGGCCAGGCCACACGGCAGGTTCCCCAAGGGGACGTTGAAGACGTTGACGTGTGAGAGGGACCTGAGGTCCCGGGTCAACTGGATGGTGACTGTGGGCCAGGAGGAAAGGAGATCTCCAAACCTGTTCGCATTTCCAAAGGACACAGTAATATTGACACCAGTCCTCACCTGGAATGTCCTTGATGGTTCAGGTATGGAGAACTTTGACTGGACCATGAGCAGAGGTACAGCTGATAGTGAACAGAGGACACCAGAAGAGTTTAGGCTATTAGCCTTCATGGAAGAGGATTTCTGCTGTCTTGCACGTGTCTTTCAATTAATGAATGTCAACGTATGGAGGTCGAGTTTTCTTCATGGTGGTATAATTTAAGGAGACATGGACAAGCAGCTCGCTAGAGCCCCCACTCATACTGTCAGCAGACTTGACTTCTGCATGTGTAGAGTTTTCTTTAAAAGGGCGGATTACCTGACAATTTCTTCTCCTTTACCATGGTCTTGCCAATGGCTAGTGCTTGATAGCTGAAGAAAAAAGGAAACACTCATTGAACAACAGCCATTGCCTACAATGAAAGCGCTGAGTACTCCAGCAAGCCAGCAGAAATGGAGGTGACCGGTACTTGGGTAGTGTCTTGTTAACCTGCTTGCATTGAAGGGATTTTTTTAAGCTTCCTTCTGTATTTTCATGGGTTCCAGTTTTTGTAACAAATCCAATGCACCTGCTCACGACATAAGCTCCGTCAGGGAAACACTTAAAGCAACTCCTTGACTTTAAATATTGAAATCTAACCGCTTCAGTGGGAATTAAATTAAGCACATGGTATTCTTAATAGGCGTGATTTTCTGAACAATTTCTTCTTCTAAAAAAGGGCAAAATCTCTCCTGTAAGGTTGTATGTAACAGGTAGTAAGAAACTGTGGTTACCTGGCTTCCCATCCTGAATCAACAACTTTAAAACCTTTTTTCATGTATTGTATCTTAACAAACCATGAGATGCTTAATTATCTCATTATAGAAACCAAAGTGCAAAAAAAGAAATGTAAGGGAAGGCTGTGAGCCCCGGCAGGATTACAAGGGGAACCTGAAGGGCCGGGCCATGTAATTTAAAGAAAAAAAAAAAAGCCTGTAGTTTAAAATTGCTCATATGAATCTGAAACCTTTAATTAAAGTATTAAAACTCTTAATTCCTAAGGCTGTTTCCACCTTCATCGCAAGCCGAACCGATCTGCCCCAAGGCTTGTCAGAGCAAAGGGGTTTCCAGCCAGCAGAGCGGGGTAAGTCCCAGCGGCCGGAGCAGCTTTGGGGCAGGAGTTAATGGGCACCTTGGGCAGCCCTGGCCGCTCGAGCAGAAAGCAGGCAGAAGTCAAACATGACGTGGTAAATGGCTTTGTACGAGAACTGAATGCAAGCCAAAACCTATAGGGTCTAAGAAAAAAAATAAGCCTGGGCTGCATTACCAAGAGGTCTCCTTGAAAGTAACCCCCCTCATCAGTAAGAGTCTGTGAATCTCAGCATGGGTACGTACATTTTTATATGAACACAGCTATTATACTGCCCGAAGAGGCACTTACAGGAAAGAATATTTTTTTCCCCAAACAACTTTATCGTGTGATCTTTTTGTTTGCTTGTTTAATGGCACTTTTCTTTCAGAAACTCTACAGAGGACAAAGTGAATGATGCTGAGCTGTCAGTTCTTCTTGCTTCTATTTTATGTTTTACAAGATAGCATCTGAGCAAATCCCCCTTGTAAAATGCTCACCTACATGCTTGGGCATTGTAAAGAACTTTCAAATAGATGTTAATTATATTCAGACTTTAGGAAATTTGTCTTAATGTAAATGAGAAGCTCCAGGGTAGAGTTACAAGACATTTCATAAAATTCCCGGTAAGATCTTTCACAAAACACTTTAAGGAAAAAAAAAAAAAAAACAACAGCTAGAAATGAACAGCAAAGAACTAAGTTTATTTTAAAAACTCATGGCTAACACAGCAAAGAGTCTGTGCTGCTGTGAAGTGATCAGATAGCCCCGCTAGTCACTAACTGTCCAGCAGCCGAAACCTTTTTTTGCATTGGCTTTTCTTGGTCTGAGGAAAAATTAATGAGTTCATCTTAGCAAAATGATGGAAAACTCACAAGCCTAAAGTGTCTTTGGACTCAGCAGGAGCAGCAACATCTTGCAAGTTAAGCCCATAATGAAAATAAAATAATAAAAACGTTTCCGTTCTAGCAAAACCTAACAGTCATAAATGAACTAAGATGTTAACAGAGATAATAGTATGAAATCTTTCAGCAAGCACAGTGGTAATCACCCTAAAATAAAAAAACCTTAAAAATCTTCCCTTCTTCTGTCTGGTTATAAAGAAGTGCTTTCCTTAAAAAAAAAAAAATAGCTAAGTCATGTGTTATCATTTTGAAAGAAAAGAAGTCGGTTTGATCTTGTAAAAAGAACAGATTAATCCTTTTCGGTAGATATGATTTGGGCACTGTAAATGCTACTACTTCAGACAGGATTAGGGAGTTTGTAGTCCTTATTATGGCCATATGATCTTAAAGCCAGTTCCAGATAGCGTTCTTCTTATAGTTCAATTTTTCCACTACTTCATGATAGCATTTCCTCTCCACCACCCCCACTTCTGCAACATTTCATTCAGCACTTACTGGAACCGGTCCCCTCCACAACTAGCACCTCGCTCTTTGAGTCAGCTCACGCTATTATTCAGAGCATCTCAGCATCTCCAAAGTGCCCCCCGCCTAACAGTGGGATGGACAGCCGGCATCGGCAAATTTGGGTGCCCGCATGCAATCCCAGACCTGAGCGGCCGGAGCAGGGGCAAGCAGCCTGGATTCACGCAGGGGGTTGTACTCAAGCACCATCTGAGCCGCATTTCTTGCCCTCCCTGGAGGGTGTTACCCCACTGCAAAGGCTGTAAAATCCAGGACCCCCATCAGGGAGATGCTCGGGGCCGGGATGCGCCCGCTGCGCTGGATGGCACCTGGGAGCGCAGGGAGAGGGGCTGGTGTCGTGCGAACCTCTACGCGTAGGAGCAGCCTTTGGTCCCTGGGTGCTCCCAGGACACACGGGGAGTCAGCACCAGCCTGAGGAAGCAGACAGGGTGGATCGGGATGAATTGCTACGGGTTACAAGACAAGTCATTCACATCTAACCTGCTTCCACTATATATTTACCCATGTATTTTTCTCTGATTTTCTCTGATAGAAGCACCATCTCCTGCAGTGTGCATTTCTGTACACCAGGGAACCTATTCAAAAGGATGAATTTTCTGTTATTTTTATGTAACGACTACATAAGCCTTGCTTTCCCTTCAGCCCTTGCCCTACTGACTCCAAGGCAGTGACTAGAATGTGGAAGCTTGGATTATGTATTGATTTTACCCATACATACAGTACGGCTGTATAAAAATTGCTAGTCCCCACTCCGTTTTGCCAAAAGAAATCCTGGGAAGCAATGCCATAATACAGTAAAGCACGGGGAAATCATAACGCTTAGCGAGGATGAATTGCATGCAAGTACCATAGCTGACGGAAAAAATGAATAAAAAATAGAAATAAATTTGATTTATCACATCCTGGTTGCATTTATTATGGACTCCTCCTAAGTGATAATCACTCTAAAACTAGAGAATTATTGCTTTTGCAATTAGATTAAAATATAACTAAAATTAAAATACAAGGAATTAAGCTCAGGAAAATCATTCCTAGATGAAGATTTGGGAATATTCTTAAGAAATAAGAACTCTGTCTCTCCTTTTCAGCTACTGTTTGCCTTCCCCTGCTTAGCCGGTGAGAGTTGCAGGCTCAGAACGCATGTGTTTTTGGGAACTCGCCATCAGACTTTTCCATTCCTCCAAGTTAATTCAGCAGGCACACCACAGGCACCGTTTGCACGCAACTAAAATCCCTTGCACCCGTATGAGCCAGAGGTCATTATGCACTCCCTAAGCTTTTTCCAACCCGTTTCGTGAGGAAAAACTGCCAGGGACGATAAGCAAGTGATGCATGGTCATTCCTTGTGAAGACAACTATTGTCTGCTAGGAGTACAGACGAGCCTCCCAAACCCGCTTGGCTTCAGACTCGAAGCCGGACTCAAACCACAGCCCAAGAATTACATGCTCAGCACATTAGCTGCTAACCCACCAGCCACGGCTTAACCTTGCAAGCAGCACATCACTGCCTGACCCCAAACAGATAATTTATGACTATACGACAGTGCCTTCTCTTTCTTATATAGGGCAACGCGTTGCTCTAGAGGAAAGAAATCATGGCTTTTTTTATCATGTTGCACTCCGTCTGGATAAAGAAACAGCCTAGTTCCTTATTTCCATAGGTTTATCCTTGAATAACGAACCAAGGCTGTCGTTATTTGTTGCCAGTACTATAGCATCCCCTGTACAAAGCACAGCGTAGAAAGTGGAGCTACCATAACTATGTTATTTCCTGAACTTCTCCATAATGTATTAATGTAAGTCCAATTCTCCAGTGCGTCCTGGCTGAAATGAACCATGAACACAATTTCTTGCTCTGTTCGGGTACTCCCTCAACTACTGAAACCTTTTCAACCCCACTTCCAGTTTATTGTGGGGAAAATGGTGAAAAGATGCTGTTTCCTTGATGCTACACCCATCCCCGAAGAGTTAACACCACGTCGGCTCCAAGTTGCTCTGAACTTCAGCAAGGGATGGATTTCTAATGTTTCCAACATCAGAAGATACCAGAAATGGCATCTAACTGCAGGAGCTTCCCATACTCTTACTCGTGTTAGACATCCCGCCACCCATGCACAAAATCTTACACCATTACACGCTTTGAATGCGCTCACCACGTAGCTGAGGCCATCGGCTGAGGTGCACCGGGGGCTCCGAGGCCCCTTTCTCTCCGCAGTGATGGGCTGCTGGGCACACATCGGTCTCTATTTGCATTTAGCAATCCCTCACTCTCATTCCCCCATTCCCACGGCTGACGTACCTCGTTCTGCACCGAAGCAGGCTCTCATCGCCGGGTCCAGACCCGCGGTGTCTGCATTTGTGTTTACCTTCTTGCACAGACCCAGAGGAACTCCTGCAGTGGGGTTTTTTTTTCAGACTAAGTCTGGTCATTTGGCTATTGCATAGTATCACTTTGATCACACCGTGTGTTTGGGAACATGGAGAGAATAAGAAAAATGGTGTCAGAAGATTTAGCTTACACAGAGAGGTAAAACTGGTGTCACCGCAGGGTGTGCCACAGGCTGCTGTGGCATTGCACACCTCGGGGCACCCTATTTTTGACATCTGTGTTAACTCTCCAAGTGAAAAAGCTCAGCTCGTCAGCACTGCTGCATTGCCAGTGGGGACAGGTTGGTTCGGAGCCTCTTCCGAGCTCCTGAGTTGGCTCCCTGTTCTCAGGCACCCTCCAGAGGAGCCCACCTCACCTGACAGCCTAGGGATGGACCTGATGGGAGATTGGTCTCAGCTTAAGTGCAAACACTCCCTGAAATATCTCCTGCCACACTTAAATCTGAATGCTGCTGCACCAGCAGTCTGGCTGCAAGGAGAAATAATTCAGCGAGGGGATGCAGAGGGTACCCGCCATAGTCGGCAGTGCTTCATACAAGGGCCTGGGAAAGACAGCTGAGGAGCCATCAATCTACTGCGGTTCGGTTTCTAGAAAGCCAGTGAAGCTCCAGGACCCCTGCGACACCCTTCAAGATGCCCTGCAGCCCATCACTTGCTCAGAGGTCTCCAATTCCCTACTCACCCTACTGACCCACCCTAAACCTCCAGCAGCTCCCCATCTCGCCCTCCCACGGCCATGCCCGGCGGGGACGAGCGTGGAGCTCGGGGCAGTGTAACGGCACGGCTGCAGCCCGGTGCGTCCCACCACGCCGCTCGGGGCTGGGGGTGTCACGGCTCAGCAAAGCAGCCGTGGGTTGGCAGTCTCGAGAATTTGTTCTCCAAGAACTAGATGAGACTATTTCTGGACTTGCATGGGGGTCTGGCCCAAGCAAGGACGGACCACAGCACGCCATCCCATCACAGCATCCCATCACCCTTTGTCGCTGAAGTCTGCAGCTGCCCAGTTAGCCCAGAGACTTGTTACCTGATGCAGTTCTTCCTTCAAGCAGTGTTTTTGCTTAGAGGGATCGCAACGTCTCTGCTGCGAGCAGATTGATTTATTTTAAAAAATTCTCCTTTTCTTTCCAATACACAAAAATAGAATTAGAGTACGCACAAAGAAATACAAACGATGGCCTCCATGTACACATTGAATCAGCATCTTAAATAGTCCCTGAAGAAAAGTTCTGGCAATGCAGGGTGGTCCTTTCACGGAGCTATCCATGGACTTCCACCGACGCAGGACCCAGCTGAGCTGCTAACAAAGACCACGCTGGGAAAGCCTGAAGCACCTGCAGCCCCCCGGGGTTCTCCCCTCTGTGTTCTGCTGCATTTTCAGGGTCCTGCAATGGCACACTGTCCCAGGGCACATAGTCTCAAGGTGAAAATATGGAGCTCAGCCCCTACGGTTGGATCCAGAACTTTGTATCCTGAAGCAGAAGAAAATGTGGGTTGAGTGAAATAATTTCTCTCCCAGCTCTGAGGTCAGTGTCTTCACTGTGTCTCGTCGGGAAGGGTCCTCCGGTTCTGCCAGGGCAGGAGTTTCTCCATCCTTCCTGTTTAACCGTGTGTGCCCACTCCTTGGAGAATGACTTTCACAGTCCAAAAGCACCTTTTTAAAATTTGCATGCCAACTGAAACACATAGCTATTTTCACCAAGAAATTCATCAACAAGCCCTCTTTCTTTTTTTTTTTTTTTTTGGTAACGACGCAAGGCTATCTCCCCTCTTCACTCTCTACATGACCTGCTCACCACAGCCCTCAGCCACCTGGAAGAAAGCAGCTTAAAATGCAACTAATTGCAAAAATAACTTTCCCTGCACCCTTTAATGTGGTTGCTAAAGGTTACCCTGCTGAAACAAGAGCTTGAAACCTTGAACAGGATTCTACTCACTTTAAAAAGAAAACAGTTAAAATTTAAACATCTTTTTACTGGATAGCCCTGGAAAATAATAACATGAACAAAAATATTATGTCCGAAATATTTTAAAAGCCATGTCAGAATAGTGATTTTTCTTGTATGAAGCTTTTTTCAAATAGGAGATTAATAAAAAAGAAATTTGACTGCATAAACCGACACAGGGTATTGGCTGACAAGTTCAGTTTGCTCTTTCCTTCACTCCAGGTCTACTAAAGCTGGACATTTGTAAACCAGGTACTTTGTCATACTATTTATTACATTTTGGGCCAGGAAAAACCGCTTGTACAGCTGATTCTTCCCCTCCATCACGGACTTGCACCTCCAACACATTGTAGGTTCTTAGACTGTTTTGTTTATGGTTGGGGTTTTTTTGTCAGACCTTGCTTTATGGTTCCATTATAATGCACAAAAAGTTTGCATTATACAGGTTTCTGTTTGGGATTGTATTCTTGTAAACAACAACAATAATATTTTTAGCTTTTTATTTAAGAAAGCCGTACTTTTGTCATAAGCGAGGAAGAGGGGGCTGGAGGAGACAGAGAGCCAGAAAGGAAAGGCAACAGATTATATAGTTCACAATTTTCTTTTCTTCAAACTCAAGGACCTTCAAAGAACGACTGGAAAGCAAAAGCAGGGAACAGGCACCAGGTATTAATAAGCAAGTAGGGGTGATCCAAACCCTCGTTTGTAATATTTAATGAAATGCCCAAACATAACCGCTGCGGCTGCGCTCCACTGGTGCCATGTCGCATTTTCCCAAAGCTTCATAAAAAAAATGCAGAAACCGCACGTACGTGTGGATGCCGTGGATAAATTAGAGGTGTTTTTACCAAGGTAGCCTCAAGCAGCAGGTGCCCTGGGGAGCCGGCTGGTACCTGGGGGCTGCGGGGCAGAGGCCGGGCTGCATCGGGACACCAGCTCCCCACAAGCGATCGTCAAGGCGGGTAGCAGGAGAACCAGCAACTCAAGAGCTCCTCAGCGGGGATCCGGCTTAATTTTGGACGCTCGATTAAATCTGAAATTCTTCATACAAATTACCGTCAGCTCCACTGGCCGACGCAAAGATGATCTTTTGTGTTTGGAAAAAATAAAGGGGGTTTTTATTCAGACACACTGCAGAGGACAGGAGGGCTGGGTGCCCCCCACACCAGGCCGGTCCCCGTGGGAGTGGGGCCCAGGGGCAAGGGCACATCCCTCTGTCCCTCCCTGCACCCCAGGCTCTCTCCTGGTGTCTCTGGAAAGTCCAGGCTGCAAACCCGGCATTAACCTCCTCTAACCCACCCAGAGGGGCCACAGCCGGCGGGAGCCTGCCTTCCAGCGAGGGGCCCTGGGCTGCGCGGCCGGGGTGCTGCGGGGAGCTCTTGGCCACGCAAAGGTGAGAAAGCCGCCCCGGACACCCACAGGGCAGGAGGTTAAAGCCTTTCCAAGGTGTCGGTGGGAAGGGACAGCGTGAAAAAAGAGAGAAAGCGGCACCCACGGCCAGCCCCGACGGCTTCGCTCGGCTCCCAGCGCACCCCCATCCCCGCTCCCCTCCTCCTGCACCTCTCCGTACTTAGAGATTACACCTAAAAATATACATTTACGCGTTACAAAAATATGCCTCTCCCGGGCGTTAGTGCATCTCGGGGAGCTCGGCTCACGCCTGGGCCCCGGCCCGGCCGTACAGGGGCGCATCGGCGCCGGGGGGGGCCCGCAGCCCGGCGGGGCAGGGCGCCC